>CABHPH010157268.1:20234-33372 GCA_902168325.1 Peromyscus nudipes | reverse complement strand
CTCCCCTTGGGATTCAGCTCAACCTGGTAGATTCAGTCCAGGCAGGTCCAGTCCCCTCCTCCCAGGCTGAGCGAAGTGTCCCTGCATAAGTCCCAGGTTCCAAACAGCCAGCTCATTCTCTAAGGACATGTCCCAGTCCTACTGCATGGGTGCCTCCCAAACAGTTCAAGCTAATCAACTGTCTCACTTATCCAGAGGGCCTGATCTAGTTGGGGGCTCCTCAGCTATTGGTTCATAGTTAATGTGTTTCCATTAGTTTGGCTATTTGTCCCTGTGCTTTTTCCAATCATGGTCTCAATGATTCTCACTCATACAAACCCTCCTCTTTCTCACCAGTTGGACTCTCAGCTCCACCTGGGGCCTGGCCATGGATCTTTGCATCTGGTTATCCCAGTCATTGGATGAGATTTCTAGCACGACAGTTAGGGTGTTTGGCCATCCTATCATCAGAGTAGGTCAGGTCTCCTCCACTGCTGGTGGGAATGCAAGCTTGTACAGCCACTTTGGAAATCAGTATGGCACTTTCTTAGATAATTGGGAATCAATCTCCCCCAAGACCCAGCTATACCACTCTTGGGCATATACCCAAGGAATGCTCAATCATACCACAAGGGCACTTGCTCAGCTATGTTCATAGCAGCATTGTTTGTAATAGCCAGAACCTGGAAACAACCTAGATGCCCTTTAACTGAAGAATGGATAAATAAAATGTGGTACATATACACGATGGAGTCCTACTCAGCAGAGAAAAACAATGACATCATGAGGTTTGCAGGCAAATGGATGGATCTAGAAAAAATCCTCCTGAGTGAGGTAACCCAGACTCAGAAAGACAAACATGGTATGTACTCACTCATAGGAGGATACTATATGTAAAGCAGGGATGACTAGACTGCTACTCACAACTCCAGGGAAGCTACCTAGAAAACAGGACCCAAAGAAAGACACAGGGATCGCCAATGACAGAGAAATGGATGAGATCTAAATGGACAACCTGGACATGAGTGGGGTAATGAAGGGCAAAGTTTGAGGGAAAGAGGGCTTAGGGGAGCAGGAGATCCCAGCTGGATCAAGAACAGAGAGGGAGAACAAGGAATAAGAGACCATGATAAATGAAGACCACATGAGAATAGGAAGAAGTAAAGTGCTAGAGAGGTCCCCAGAAATCCACAAAGATACCTCCACAATAGACTACTGGCAGTGGTTTTAACTCATTCTTAACTCATGTTAGCTTTTAACAGCTAGATTAGGGCCTTGGAAGATGACTCTGTGAGTAAGAATATTTCATTTTGTTTCAGAAGACCCAACTTCAGCTCTCAGCTCCGACATCAGGAGCTCTCAACTGACTGTACTTCCAACTCCAGGGAATGAAATGCCCTCTTCTGGTCTCTGTGGGAACCTGCATGTATGTGCATATACATACATCCAGAGACACACAAAAAATAAGATAGACCTTTTAAATAAAAAGCACAACAAATTTGACCAGAAGTATTTATACCTATTTAATTTATATTTTCTCTAAATTCTGCTTACAACAAAAGGTAAACACAATTGAAAGTAATTAATAGCAATATTTATTTATGTAGGTAAGTAGGCAAAACATTTTAGTTACCTTTAAATATAATTAAGTAATATTTAAGAATATCAGTTGTGTAAGGCCACGCAGGATCTATCATTTTATATAAGATACATGTTGTCTCAAAGTGATTGACCCCAGTAATCTAGGTGACTCTGGACATAAGGAAAAGAATTGCAAAGACAGCTCTTAAATAAATGTTTTGTTTCATTAACTTTTCTAAGAAGGCTGACAAGATGGCTTACCAGTGAAGAAATTTACCACTCAAACCTGATGAGCGGAACTCCAACCCAAGCCCATGGAAATGCATGAGATAACCAGTTCCCCAAAACTGTTCTGTGACCTCCACTAGCATGTCATGGTACATGTCCAAACCAATACCAAATACAATAAAATGTAAAAACTAATTTTGAAACAGTCATAAGTAGGTATGACCTTCTAACTTTTGGGTTTCTTCCATCTGACTGTCCTTGCTGGCCTTTTGACCATGTGAGCCAACAGAGGGCAGTAGATTCTTCTAGCGTTGTAGTTACAGATGTTTGTGATACATCTGATAGGGGTCCTAGAAACTAAATTTGGGTCATCTGGAAGAGTACTAAGTGCTGTTAACCACTGAGTCATTACTTCAGCCACTGAATGTCATGTTTTAAGCTCATAGCCCATGCTAATTTTGCATATAGATAGATAGATAGATAGATAGATAGATAGATATAGATATATAGATATATTTCATAAAAGCAGGCAAACAATTTAAATCAACCAATGCCACTTCTTTGCTTTAATTTGAATCCAACTATACAGACTGCCACGTCTTTCAAATGTGATTAATGGGACTTTCATACAATTGCATTGGTGTGATTTTGCAATGGTGTGTTTAAAATCTCACGATTCAAATCACTCCTGTATATGAACACCCTGCTATGACACAATCAAGACAGGGTAACTTTGAAAAATAATAAGTTAATTCATTTTTCCTCACAGTTTACACCAGTGAAGGCAGGAAATAGAGTCATTGATCCTACTCTAATTGGTTGGCACTTTGCTTTTGATCACCACTCCTCAAGGTGACAGAGATGCCCTTTCATTTTTGCTGACCTGTCAATATACTTTTAGAGTGTTGCAAATTGCTCAAAGGCATTTGACATCACAGAAGATGATGAAAAATTATCTTACATCTAACTGCAATGTTCTCACAACTCTGAAGGACCCAGAATTTAAAAAGCAAAAAGCATATTAAATGTCTCAGACAGGAATTTGCATTGCAGGTCCTCTCAGAGTTGATGAATACTCTTGGTAAAAGATGCCCAAAATGAAGCCCACAACACATAACTTTTTCTTATGGTATTGTTTGTCTCCTCCTCCCTTTCCCTCCTTCTCCTCCCTTTTTCTATCCCCTCCCTCCCCCTCTCTTCCTCTTTCCTTATGTTTTCTTTATGTATGGCTTTCATCAAAGGCTTAGGTCATGTTTATAATTTAAAATATTTTCTTACTTAGAAGAGCCTTGCAAATATACCCCTGATCTGATGAGCACGGAATTCCTTTTGATTATTCATTCTTTGTGCACTTCTGTGCCTCTTACTAGAGCCTCTTACTTAGTATCTCACTTTGATACTTCCTTCATGGATGTCTTCCTTGCCTGAGTTGGTGCTCATTTCACAATGGATTTTGTTTCATGCACTGTTTGTTCCCATGGTCTCCATCCTGTCCTTGCCTTTTGCCAGTCTCTGGTCTTATGACCCGCCCTGAAAAGAGAAAGGTGTCAGGAAACAAAGGAAAGAAAATAGAACAAAACATAACGATGTATCATGTCTTGCCACATTGTTGTTAAAAAAAAGTGGGGGGCATAGTACAATAGTCCTTGCTTGTTGAAATCTGTGCAACTAAAGTTTAGTGAACCTTTTGTGATGAGGTCAATAAAGTCTGAAGTTGTATTCTCCAAGTTTAATTTGACATAGGGGTGTGGAAGAGATGAAGAAAAGACGTTATGAGAAAGGACTAAGGCCAGTGCGAAGCAAATGTAGCTGAGAGGTAGAGGCTTTAGGCTTTCTCTTCTTTTTGAGAAAATGCACTGTGTATGCCACACCCATGGCATTAGCAAAATGTGCTTTGGATTTAGAAATAATGCCTGGATTTTCCTAAGATGTGTTTGACTTGACGCCTACTTCTGTATCATCAAGTAGTGAAAGTTTCTTCAGAGTTGTCTCCAATGATTCAATTTGCACATGCATACCTACCTCCCATGAGTTTTCCAGATGTTCATTCCTGTGAATATGACTTAGTTTTCTGTTAATCTACATGCAAATGCTTTTTCTTCCACACTTGAAGTTATTTGAGAAAGCTTAAATGATGAGAATATGGTTATCTGTTTAAGACTTGTGGATATCTTCTTCGCTTTGCTAGGAAATACATATCCTCCTACTTTTATGATTAAATTATTACTTATCTGGGACTGGAATGATGGATGAGTAAACATTCTGCTTTTTGTGGAGGAGCCAAGTCTGGTTCTAAGTATCAGCATAAGGTGGCTCATAATGGCCTGTTATACCAGTTCCAGGGGATCTGATGTCCTCTTCTGACGACTCACATGCACCTAAGTACAGGGAGTTACAGACACATGCACACAATTAAAATATTTATAATAAGCTGGATGTCTTAGTGTATATATAAAATACGATCAAGTGTTTGTGCTTCATCTTGCTCAATATCTGTCTCTTGAAAAATTAAGGGCCAGTAGATAGCTAAGAGGATAGACGCATGTGCTGTTTAAGTCTGATGATTTAAATTCACTCTCCAGATCCCACCATTGAAGGCAGGAGCCAACTCCTTTATCCTCTGACCTCCATACATGCATTGTGGTATGGCATGAACACATGTCTTAACTCTCTCACATATGTGCATGCACATAATACACAATAATAATAGATGACATTTTTTAATTTCAACATAAAAAGAAAGGCAGGTATGTTTGTTTTCTCTGGAGCTACAAATTCATTATGTTTCAGAAACCATGTTTTACAAATTAAAAATACACTTAGTTCACATGTATGCTATGAGAAGATTTGTTTTAGAATAACTACAGCTTTGTATGAAAATGATGCAGATTGGATTATTATCATATGGGAAAAACAGATTTATACCTTGATAACTCTCAGAATTATTTTATAATACAATGTGCACTTTAGAAACAGTGGTGAAGTGAAAAGGAAGTTTAGAGGCCATCGTATCAACACTTTGTTTTGGAAGACAGAAAAGCAGGAATGAAGTAAGTTATGAGCCTCCTGTTGGCTGAATTTATCATCAGTGTAACAGGAAGGAGACTAGGAATTTCAACTCATATTGCTTCAGATTCAGCTACGCTACTCAACTTTGGTTTTCCTGGAAGACACTCTGTAAATCTTTTCTGGAAATTAGAACACAACATCAAAATTTAGTTGCATCTCAATATTTAATCATGCCAACAAGATACTAGGTATTCTTGTTTGCGTTGATTTTGTTTCTCTTTTATTTCATTGCTTGATGCATATGTTTTAAAAGCAGTGAAAGAAAAGAGCTTAGATGTCCAAGAAAAAAAGATGCATAAAGAAGTAGTGATACATATACACAGTGGAATCTTTTAAATCACGCAGTAAAAAGAAATTATAATATTTGTTTAAAAAAGTGGATGGAACAGGAAATAATTATATTAAGTAAAATAAGTCAGATTTAGGAAATATAACTCCAACCTTTTCTGTCAGAAGTGAAACGAAAATTTAATCATGTGTAGAGGCTCACACACACACACATACACACACACACACACACACGTGCACACACACTGTGTGTGTGTGCATGTATGCATGCGTGTGTGTGTGTGTGTGCGTGTGTGTGTGTGTGTGTGTGTGTGTGTGTGTGTGTATGTGTGTGTGTGTGTGTAGAACATGAAACATAAAGCAGGCAATGAAAGATGAGAGGAAGACCTTTAAGGGGGCACATAGTGAGACTCACATAGGAGGACGACAGATGGGATGACTGTTAGTGCGGAGAAAGATAACCAAGTTGGGGAGAAGGGATGAGAGATGCAGTACATGAAAGAAATAATGTAAATTTACCTATGTGGATGAAAATGATCTACTGAATCCTACAGTCCTATGTACTGAGAAAAACTAATTAAGGCACACTGTGTTTTAAGATTTTACTATTTTTATTTTTAAGACATTATTTTTAACAAGTCCCCTTACACAAAAATGCTAAGCACTATTTGTCCTGCTAGGCTGCTGCCTTATAAAACATTATTACTGTATGTAAGCGTGTATATATCATATTTCCATATCTCACGTATTGAGTGTAAGATTGTGTAAGCATTTATATATTAACATCTAATTACTAAAACTGCATTCCATTTTTCAGAGCTGAAGCATAGAAATTAGAAAAAAAGCTGAGATTTAACGTAAACAAAGTAAAATGATGTTTAGCAACATAATTAAGTCAGTTAGCTAACATTTATAAACTTTCATGTTTTTAAATAAAAAAACAGGCACAATTTTGGATTTCATGTGGAAATTAATAAATACTCCAAAATACTAGCAATGCCTTTTGCAGCTAGAAAAAAAATATCTTCATGAAATAAGCACTGTAGGGTTAGCAGGGATAGGTATAGAGAAGCACATGTCAGCAAATGATCAATGACAAGGAATTGTTAGTAAAATCGAAAAAGACCAAACACAAATTCAGATATAGTTTCTAACCAAGTTATGCAATATTTGCATAATAATACTCATTATTAATTTCTAGGAGATAATTAATTTTACCCAGCATTTGTTCTTAGTAAATTAAGCACTAAATTTTTATTGGTAAGACCATGTATAAATATATAAACATCTACATAGCTTCCTTTTTCAAAGGATTTCATTTCAGGCCAAACCTGAAACGCAATTTCTACCTTCATAATTCCCCATCATTGTGTCTTATTGAGTCCATTTATTGTTTTTTTTTAATTCTGAGATTCCCATGCCCATATATATCTGTTATTTTAGGATTGATAGGCATTTTCTATCAAGGGAAAACAGTAAGTCTTCCACACTTGGCAACACAAAGTCTCTGCCATACAACCTTTGTCAAAAGAAGATAGTGTACTCACTTCATTTCATTCAGTTTTGTCTGTAAGAAATAAAAAGAGAAACTGATGGAAGCTTGGAAAGAGAGACAGTTTTCTTTAGGCATGTATCCCTGGTAGGTTGACCATACTTCAGTGCATGCCCCCTCCCCCAACTCACCAGTATATAGACAGTAGCTATTAGAGTCAGTAGTTTATAAGTTTTTAACTATAAAAATGAGGACATAGATTTAGCATAGAAACGTTGCAAGGGAGGAGGATATGGCAGGAGTTGGGGTAGCAAATAGGGGGATGACTATGTTTGAAATTTATTATATGTATCTATGAAATTCTTGAATAATTAAATTTTTAAAAAAGAAATGATAATAAAATAAATAACGGGCATAATTTTAATTAAGTTATTTAATGGAGCCTGTTGATATGTTTATAATGCATCATTTAAATGTTAGCTTAAGTTTAGGCATGATAGTGCATGCCTTTAATCCCAGCACTTGTGAGGCAGAGGCAGGCAGATGTCCAGCCTGATCAACATAGTGAGTTCTACAACAGCCAAGGCTAAAAGGTAAGAACCTTTCTCAATAACTATTCACTAACTAACAAATTAACTAACTAAATATTGTCATCTAATTTTTTTTCTTTTTCTTTGTTAAATTTTCTACTCACTCTACATACCACCAACAGATCCCACCTCCTCCCTCCTCCCACTCCCTAGCCCTCCGTCCCAAGCCACCCCACATCCCCACATCCCCCAAATCAAGGTCTCCCATGGGTCAGCAGAGCCCGGCACACTGAGCCTAGGCAGGTCCAAGCCCCTCCCCACTGCACCAAGGCTGTGCAAGGTGTCACACCACAGGCACCGAGCTCCCAAAAGCCTGCCCATGCACCAGGAACAGATCCTGATCTGCCTGCCTGGGTGCCCCCCAAACAGTTCAAGCCAAACAACCATCTTCCGTATCCCAAGAGCCTAGTCCAGTCCCATGGGGGCTCCACAGCTACTAGTCTACAGTTCATGGGCTTCCACTAGTGTGGCTGGTCATCTCTGCATGTCTTCCCATCATGATCTCGATGTCCCCCACCTGTAGAATCCCTCCTCTCTCTCATTGATTGGATTCTCGGAACTCAGTGTGGTGCCTGGCCATGGATCTCTGCATCTGCCTCTATCAGTCACTGCACAAAGGCTCTATGATGACGGTTAGGGTACTCACTAGCAAAAGGAACACTCCTCCCCTGTTGGTGGGAATGCAAACTTCTACAGCCACTCTGGAAATCAGTATGGTGGTTTCTCAGAAAATTGAGAATAAGTCTTCCTCAAGCTACATCACTCTTGGGCATATGCCCGAGGAATGCTGAATCTTACTACAAGGACACATGCTCAACTATGTTCATATCAGCATTATTCATAATAGCAAGAACCTGGAAACAACCTAGATGCCCCTTAACTGAAGAATGGATGAAGAAAATGTGGCACACATACACAATGGAGTACTACTCAGCAGTAAAAAGCAATGATATCATGAAATTTGCAGGCAAATGGATAGAACTAGAAAATATCATCTTGAGTGAGGTAACCCAGACTCAGAAGGACAAACATAGCATGTATTCACTCATAAGTGGATACTAGATGTGAGGGAAGGGATGACCAGACTGCAACTCACAGCTCTAGAGAGGCTAGCTAACAGGGAAAGACCCTAGGAGGGACACATGGATGACCCTGTGAAGGAGAAGTGGATGAGATCTACATGAGTGGACTGGGAGTGTGGGGGTGGCAGAGGGTGAGGAGTGGGGGATGAGAACATAGGAAAATGGAAAGGCTGAGCTGGAACAGGGACAGAGTGGGAGGGCAGGGAGAGAGATACTATGATAGATGAGGACATCATGGGAATAGGAAGAGGCAGGGTGCCGGGGAGGCTTTCAGGAATCCACAAGGATGACCCCACCTTGAACTGCTGGCCGTGGTCTAGAAGGTGCTTGGACTGGTCTACTCTGTCATCTAAATCTTAACAGACATAAAGCTATTGAGAGATGACTGATCATTTCCATTCTTTATATCTTAGATTTTCAAACTTCATTTTTTTTTCTGCTGCCATCATTTCTATTTTGACTCTTCTCATTTTAAGGGCTGAGGAGTTACCTGTAGTCCGTAACTACTGTATTGCAGTTAACCACAGAAACTTCATCATGTCCTAAATGGAACTTTCAACCTTTCACAATAAATTTTATTCATTTATTCCTTGCCTGGGCAGAATTTGGTTCTTTCGGTCACTGAGTACCAGCACTTAGACTTAGCTGTTTTACTGGTCCTTCGCATTCTGATGGATGCCTCTGAATAGAAAGCCCACACACTTTGCCCCTGTGCACTGTCAAACATACTTTGTCCCTGTGCATTGCCCCGCATACTCTTTGACCCTGTGCATTGTCCCACATACTCTTTGCCCCTGTACATTGCCCCAGCTTCTACTGCAGGCCATGGCTAGCTCTTGCTTAGACTTGGCAGTGGTTGGACTTCCAAGTGTTCTTCATTGTCTTGTTTCAATTTAAATTTGTGTCACTCTGCGACACTCTCTGGCTTTGAAATTGAACATAATCCTAGCAGGCTATTGCATTGCATGTCAAGGGCTCTCTACACATATTACCAAGTCAGAAGCAAATACCGACCATTTTACTTTTCCCTTTAAAATGACCCTCTTCTTTCTTGTCTAATAATCCCAGTCATTACTTACAGTATCATGTTGAATAAAGATGGAGAAAGAGGATGTCCTTGCAGAACACTGGGTCTTAAAGAAAGACCTTCCAGGTTCCCCACAATGACACGATGATTCTTTCATATACAGATCTTGATTTGAGGATTATTTCCATATGTTGATCTTAATATAGAGATTACTTAGTTCTTTCAGTAACCAAAAAGGATAGGACGTATTGGCGAAAATATAATGGAAAGATCATACAATGTTGGTTGAACTATGAATGTTTATATTCATTAAAAATAACAACATAGTTCCTGTCTGAGAGGCTCAGGGACCTTTATGGAAGAGGAAGTGGATAGGTCATTAAGAGCCACAGGACAGGAGGACTGGAGTAAGACAGTGTTCTGGACATGACTGGATCACCACACTCATGAAGTCACAGTAGCAATGGTCACATGAACAAAACCTACACAAGACCCAGTCAATCAACATTCCAGCATGGAGTGGGAAGGAGTTCACCAGGCCTCCTTCTTAACTATGAGATATTAAGAGCTGTTCTCACCTGATGTAGAGTCAGGTTTCTTTAATGGTGTGGCTTCTGCTTGGTTGACTGTGCTTCAGTGGCAGGACACACATGGAATCTCTGGGGATTACATGGGAAGCACAAATTAGACTCAAATAGACAGACTAATAAATAAAAGAGGAGGACATGAGGCTGGATAGGGGAGTATAGGGTAGATCTGAGAAGAGTTAGGGAAGTGAATATAACAAAATATACAGTGTGCATATATGAAATTCTCACAGATTTAATGTATTAAAAATGAATTGAACTAATATACAATTATATTCTATATGCTATATATAATGACTTCACTGTCATGGAAAGATCAAAGCATTTGGACATCATTCACAGCATCTGTGATGAGGAAGTACACCCAAGGAACCCCAGAGTTAGCATGAAATTAGGTGATCTTGTTTCTGTAACAACATAAAATAGTCTGGAAGTGATCATTCTGGTTCAACAACAGACACATGGGGGCAGGGAGAGTCCACTAGTCTAAATATCTATATGATAGAAAGCAAACAAAAACATGGAATAACTGCTAATGGAGGAAATAACTGAAGAAGATTTTACCCATATTTTATTCAATCATATAAACTTAGTAAATCAGTCAAAATCTCAATGTTGTTGATAGGGAATATCTATCAACATAGATATGGAATATAGATAGGGAATATCTGAGTCTTTTGTAGTCTTCATGCAATTTCATTTTCAGAGAGAATTGAGAAGACAAAGGCACAATTGTGTTGTTCTTTTAAACCTTAGATGTTTGACATGGAAGAATGAATTGTGGGGAATAAATGTAATATTTGCTATATTTTATGAATTTTGACAGTTTAAAAATAGAGATTCAGTTTATTTCCCCCCAAAAATTATAATGCATATAAAGATTTAAACATGCCTAATAAAAATTACGTAAATATAAAAGCTATGTAATAATGTCTGTGTGTCACTCAAGAAAATTTTAGGGTTTAAAAATATGGCTCATCAGATAATGTGCTTGCCACCAAACCTGGGGTTCTGAGTTCAATCCCTAGGACCCACAAACTGGAAAGAGAAGACCTACTACTCTGACTTCCACAATGGAACTTTAGCATGCATGCATGTGCACACACACACACACACACACACACACACACACACACACATGAAATTATTTTCATTTGAAAAACACACTTTAGTTTGTGCACTACATACTATCTGCAGAGAGAATGCAAAGGGCACTCTCAGAGGCACCTGGTGAAATAAACTTTAAAGAAAATATCAAGGAATATTTCTTCATACTTCTTTGTTTAGTTATTTTTAAAAAATTGTTTACTTTCATTTATTGCTTCCAATTGAAGTTTCCTCAGTCCCAGTTCAAAGATTCTTAAAGAAATTACCAGCAAGATTTGTGTTTAATATCTTTATTCTCAATTATAAAGAACACAATGCAAGTATGCTTGATGTCTAATCAGCCATTTCTAAACTAGTGGAAATATTGGACAAACATTGTATTTACAAAGGTATCTGAATATATTTCAAAGTTTATAATATCATAGGACTTTGAAGATGAAATCAGTTTTTAAGACATTATATACTTGTGGTGATATATTGTGTACCCTAATAAACTTGCCTGAGGATCAGAGGACAGAGCCAGCCACTAGATAGACATAGAGGTCAGGCAGTGCTGGCATACACCTTTAATCCTATCACTCAGGAGGCAGAAATCTGTGTGGATCTCTGTAAGTTCAAAGCCACACTGGGCTACATAAGATTGATCCAGTATAGGAGAGAAACAGAGCCAGGCACTGGACTGGGGGGAAGGTGGGGGGGGGGGGGCGGGAGGACAGGGGAATCCATGGCTGATATGTAAAATTAAATTAAATCATTAAAAAAAGAATTAAAGGAAGAAAGAAAGAAAGAAAGAAAGAAAGAAAGAAAGAAAGAAAGAAAGAAAGAAAGAAAGAAAGAAAGAAAGAAAGAAAATTGAAAATTTAAGAAAATTTTTTTGGGGGGGCTTTGGGGCAGTTGGTAAAGTTCTTGCCTAGTATGAACATTCTTCCCAGGGTTTTGTCCCCAATACCACATAACCCAGGAATAGTAAAGACCATTGCAAACCCAACACTGGGGAGATGCATTCAAGGATGACCAAAATTTCATCCTTGCTTACACAGTGAGTTTGAGACTAGTTTTGTCTACATGATGGCCTGTATCAAGATAGTAAACTAAAATAAGAAAATAAAGTGTAATAAATATAATCAGAATATAATGGTGTTTGCCACTGAAAGAACATCATAAGTCAAATCCAGACATGTCATAAAGTAATAGAACATCAGTGATGTGCTTTTTCGACCACAAGAGAAAAGGGGCTTGTGTGGAATTTTGTTCTTCAGACTGCAACTGGCCTGACTAACCAAACACTTCAAGGATGAATTGGCCCTGTAGTGAGAGGTAGAAATGTTCAGGTCAGTCAGTCATTTCCTGGGATGAATGCTTGCTAAAGGGAGCACATTATCTTTAGAATTAACCTCTGTGGTGTACACTTAATATACCTTTCTTATTCCTGTAGTGGTGATTATTTAAAACTTGTCATCTTCTCTACTGAGATAATTATTCACAAAAGCAGTTTAAACAGGACCATTGTGGCCTTAAAAAGCAAAACTTGCACCACAATCTACTCTCCTGACTATTTAGTATGTGTATGTGTGTATGCCTGAATGTGTATGCACCACATGCCTCCAGTGTCCATGGAGCTCAGAAGAAGGCATTGGTCACCTTGGAACTGGAGTAAAGGGAGATTTTGAGTTGCCTGATATGGGTTCTGGGAAATGAACTTGAGTCTTCTAGAACAACAGGAAGCATTCTTAACCACTGTGCCACCTTTCCAGACTGCACTTTTTTAAGGTTTAATATTTACATATAAAAAGCCTATTTGGACTCTAGAGAAATGACTCATCAATTAATACCATGCACTACTTCTTCAGAGTTGGGCTCCCAGGATCCACAGTAGACTGCATACATCAAGCTCCAGAGAATCTGACACCCTGTAGAGCAGTGGTTCTCAACCTTCCTAACGTAGTGGCCCTTCAATACAGTTCCTCATGTTGTGGTGAGCCTCAAACATACAATTATTTTTATTGCTACTTACTAACTTTAATGTTGGTACTGCTATGGATTGTAATATAAATATCTGTGCCTTCTGACAGTCTTAGACAATCCCTGTAAAGGGTCATTCAATTCCC
>CABHPH010157268.1:8287-19834 GCA_902168325.1 Peromyscus nudipes | reverse complement strand
GTACTCTTCTGGCTTCCATGAGCATCTGCCCTCGTGTGTACTCATACACACAGACACACATATATACATAACTAAAAATAGAATATTTTTAAGAATAATGTATTCCTTTATTTTCACCTAAAACATGATGGTGCAAACTGGACATGTTAGGATGAAGGACAATATCATCCCCTAAGTCCTTCCTGTATAGGCTGCCTAATAAATTCCCCAACATGGATCTCTTGTCTTTCTTTTATAGTCTTGCACTGAAAATGACCCCTATTACTCCTTGTTTGTGGTAATAAATCTTTCTCCTCTCTTTAATATCTTGGTTGCTTATGTTGACTTTGCACACACAGAGAAGCAAACCCTGAATTAATTCAGTTACAGCACTTACCATAAATATGCTAAAGTGTAGATAATGAACACAGCAGCTGGAGAGATAGAATTCCAGGGGCTCAGGTTTAGCAAAGCCTTCAAATTCCTCTGTTACCTGTCTCAATAGGTTCCAGAGGATAAGAATAGAGGTGTTCCCATTACTGTAGGAGGAAGAGAAAATGGTGTTGGAATATGTACATATCATGCAATGCTCATTAGCAAATACCTGCCCTCAAGAAAACAATTTTACAAGAACCTAGCCAACATGGCATGTAAGAGTACCCTCTGGACTTTTTCTTACCTGAGATTGAGAAACCTAAACACATATAACAATCACAGACTAGGAATGCAGTCCCAGTAGAACACTACAATCTATTCAGGAATACAGGGATGCAAAATGATTCTTCTTTCCCTGCACTTTTGCATCACATTTCCACCTACTTCAGGAGATTACAACTAGGAAAAAATGAAGCACTCAAACACTGTGTAATGAGGAATCTCCATGGAAACCCATAGCCAATGGAGGATATAATAGCAGAGACACCAGAAGAAAGTTAGTCTCATAATCACCGCACCCGATAAACAAAGTCTAAATCTTATTATCAGAAGTTTTAGATTAGAGGCCTAGACTCTAACAACCCCAACAGCTCCAACAAACGAGGAAAGTAAGCATGCGAAGTAGAGAAAAGTGATTTAGTCAACAAGACCACACTGAGGAGAAGGACAAATGAAGAGGACTAGGGACCCCAAGTTCCTACAGATGTTCTGAGTTGAGGCTTATGTTTAAACAGAAAGCTGTAAAGGGATGTCCCCTGTTAAAACAGTCCTGGTCAAAGTGTGCTTCTGCTCATCACTGATCCATCGTTGTCTCAGTTCTGCTGTTCTGTCAGATGGTCCAGTTAGTTGTTAGAACTCTGAGAAATCTCCTCCTAGCAGTTAAGTTCCTCTTCAGTCTTTCCCTTCCTCCAGCATGGGATTACTTGGGAAATTTTAAGTCTTTGAGGTATATTGTTTGAACAATCTCATAATAGTCAAATGAAAGGGTACAGGTTACAAGTGTCTTTCTTTCAAATGCATTCTCTCATAAAAGACTGGGGACAATCCTAGTTAGATAAGTTTAAAGCCTAACATGGAAGGCCTATTTTAGCTGGTTCAATATCACTTTAAATTTTTATGAGTAAATTTTATGAGTAACTTCAAGAGATGATAAAATGTCAATAAAAACCAAAGAGCAAACTCAACTATCAAAAGTGTAAACTTCCAAATTGCAGAAATGTTGGTATCCTGGTATCTATCATCAGACCACAAATTTGTGATTATCACGCTTAGAACATTAATGAAAAACTGGACAACATGTAAGAACAGACAGGGAACAGAGAGGTCATTGTAACATGAATCTTAAAAGATCTTATTAATTAAAAACAAACCAGGTATTGGGGTGAAACAGAACAAGCCACATCCAACCTCACCTTGCCAATTCCTCAACTGATCTCGTTTCCTCAGACTGAAAGTCCTCATCCAAATGGATCTCAGCTGAGCTGCTGCTAAAAGCTAAAAGCTTAAAAAGGCCCTAGTTCCTGGTCATCACACCTTATATACAATTCTGATTCCTGCCATCACTTCCTGGGATTAAAGGCGAGTGTCTTTTCCAAGCAAGACTTGAGATCTCAAGTCCTGGGATTAATGGTGTGTGCCACCATGCCTGGTTTCTATGTCTATCTAGTGGCAGTTCTGTTCTCTGACCTCAGATAAATTTACTAGGGTGCACAATATATTGGGGGACACAATATCACCACATTTCCCCTTTTTTGTCTAAGATAATAAAAGAAGCTTATAACTATATCCAATAGGTATATACAACATATACAGAACATATACAGTCAAGAATTATATTAACAATGTCTAGTCCATTAACATTTGACAGATTCAGACTAAAAATTTCACTATTTTTCCTATTTTGGTGAATCCAATCCACAATTGTATATAATTTACAAAATTCCAATCCCATATAAAAATTTTAATACAAATACTTTCTTTTTAAAAGTGGATTCAATAATCTACCTTTTATCTTATCATATCCATATTTTCTCTTTTTTCTTTTTGAGTAGATTCAAAAATCTACCTTTTATCTTATCATTTCTATATCTTTTTTTAGAGTAGATTCAATAATCAACCCTTTTATTCTATTATTTCTATATCTCTTTTATTTTTTAGAGTAGTTTCAAACCTACTTCTTATCTATATCTGCTTTAAAAAAAAAAAAAACAAGAACCCTGAATCTAATCTTTGTTTAGCTTTTGTTGTTGTTGTTGTTGACCATTAACAATTAACAACTTGTAATCAACCATGGTAAACAATGATAATATCCATAACTCATTAAATGACAAAAAACCACCCACCCCATCTCTTGGGAATGTGGGCATCTTTTTCTTAAAATTACTTTTTGCTGTCTGGGGGTGAAGGTATCTTTAGGGGATCCTGAAAAGAAATTTCTTTGGTTAATTGTCAAGTCCTGAAAGAGTTAGCTGTATGATTTGTTGTCTAGTCTCTGCATAATGCAAAAATGCAGGGCTTATCTCAAGTCCTTGTTCAAGTAGTCTGTGAGGCTGAAACATCTCAGCTAGCCATCTTGAAATTGTCCTGAGCAGTTTGTAGTCCAAAGCAGATCTTTTAGTGGTGTGAATCAGCTTAATCGCTTTATCATAGTCCATGTGGAATCATCATTGTGGGATCCTGTCATCCTTTGAAGGTTTTAAATTCACTGTTAGGCGTAGTCATGGTTCCCTGCAGAAATTTTGGTGTATTTATTGCTTATATATATTGTATATTGTTATTGTACTTATTGTATATAGTTTTTCTTATATTAGTTATAACTTTTTTATTTTTATTAGACAAAAAAGGGGAATAATGTGGTGGTATTTTATTTGTGCTGAAATGTGGTGATATTTATTTGCATGTTAATAAAGTTTGCCTGGAGATCAGAAGAAATAGCCAGCCATTTTAAGTAAACACAAAAGTCAGACAGTGGTAGCACATGCCCTTAATCTGATCACTTAGCAGGCAGGGTCTCTGTGTGTTCAAGGCCATACTAGGAACAGAACCAAGCGTGGTAGCACACGGCTTTAATCTCAATACCAACCATAGAGACCTGGAGGTATGTACAGACAAGCAGTGACAAGAAGTGAGGTAGCTGGGCTAAGACAGCCAATGAGAGGGCAGAACAACAAGGCAATAAAGGTATGGGTAAGACAGGAAATAGCTTGAATTTGGATAGCAGAGCTGGTGATGTAATGTTGGCTAGTAGCTATTCATATTTCCCTGGTCTCTAAGACTTTCACTCCTATATTTGGCTCCCTATATTTAATAAGACCATTTAGAAATTTGTCTACAGGTCAGGGCAGAAAAGTTGGCTTAGCAGTTAAGAGAGCCACTTTCTCCTGCAAAGGACCAGAGTTCCATTCCCAGCACCTAGGTGGAATGCCTTACAAACATATGTAACTCTAGCTTTAGCATGTCAGATGCCCTCATCTGGCCTCTGTGAGCACTGCACTCAATGCACATACCTACACACATGTGCATATAAGTAAAAGTTAAAAATAATATGCGATTATATTTAAAGTTTTATAAATAATAAAAACAAATAAATCTTTTAAAAGTGAATTGTGATGTAAACCCAGAAACAGAATCTAAAGATAATTTTCAAAATAAGCAATACCATTCATTTTATAATGAATGCCTCTGTGCAGTCATCAACAGGCTGGAAAGGGTCAAGAACCAATTCCTTGAAGAAATTCTAATGTACACTTTCCTAACTAAAAGAAAAAGAAAAGGAATAGGCCAGTGAAGGCTGTTGTGTAATAGACTTTTCCTGGGACATGTAACACACAACTCTACTGACACCAGATAGGGAGCCCACGACAGACCCAAGTAAGGATATCACTGTTAATCACACAGATGTGAAGAGAAAGGCCACTGACCTAAATTGTGTCCAAATCAAATCAATCTTTATTCATGTACATATCAGAGCTTAATCAACTGCAGGATCCCTCTAAGGCAGGGTTCCTGAAAACAGCTCAGAGCCAATTTCTCAAGCCTTTTTTTATGGTGCAAAATATAGGGTGGTAATTTTGCATGTAAGCATGGTTACAGATGCAAGACCAGAAAACTAAGGGAAGCATGCATGTCATGGAACAATGAGTAAGGGACATTTCTGAGAACAGGTGTTTGAGAGTAAGGGGGTTACGGTTCATGCTGTGGTTACTATGGTGGGGTACATCCAGGTACGAGTAACAGAAACTCAAGTTTTATAGCGTACAGAAACTTAACTTGGCTACAGACTCAAAATGACTCCTAGGAACAAAATGGAGACAGGCTGGTTTTTCAACCACCGAAGTCTAACTTTGTGAACCAATGAGTTCATAGGAGCACTATTGACTCAAAAGATAGCTTCATTACCAAAGCCCAACCCAGCACAGGTAACAACTAACAAAAGCTGAAATTCTGGAGCATACTGCACCACCTACAGGCAGCTCAATATGTTGAAGAGTATTCTTTCCTGGTGACTGAGTTGGTCTTATCCTCTTCAGGCAGCTCCACTGGTCTATGCCTTTATTCAGGCAGCTTGACTGTCTGACAGTCTTCTTTTCAGCTTGACTTGTCTGATGGTGACTATTGTTCACTACTGGGAGGGAAGAGCCTAGGGAATCTGGTCAGTTTTAGGAACTTCCTGGAGCTATTATTAGTTGTTTATTTCCTTTCTTAAGGAGGAATGAGCAGAATGTGTCAATCCTGGATGAAACAGCTATATAATAGTATAGAAGAAATATGAGACAATTACAAAAAGCATAATTTATACATAATAAAAATGCCAGAAGAGAGATGAAAAGAAAGAGAAGGATTATTTTAGGTATTAGTGGTTGGGAGATTTTAATGACAGACATTAATTTTATATCCAGAAGTCTCAGATGAGAGAACATCACACTTGATAAAGAACTATAATATTACTATACCATATTTAAATTAAAAAATAACAGAGAACGGGGATGGGGATTTAGCTCAGTGGTAGAGCGCTTGCCTAGCAAACACAAGGCCCTGGGTTCGGTCCTCAGCTCCGAATTAAAAAAAAAAAAAAGAGAACAACAATACGTTAACAAGGTTACAATAAAAAAGTAGCACAACTGATAGAAGAACACAAAAAATACTGTGTATTTTTATCATGAAACCATGGAACCCAGAAAAGCATTAAATATTTAAAGTGGTGAAAGGGAATCATGCCAATCTAGACTGAGTGGTTTTAATATCTCTGTAAGATAAATAAAAACAGGAGGATTATAAAGGAGCAGGAGGATTGACTATTGGAACACACAGTGTCAGTCTTCAGATGTGCCTTCAGCTACAGTGGTGTTACTTTCCAATAAACTCTTCAATTATGAGAAATGTAGCAAGCCAAATAAACTTAACACCCTTAAATTTGATGTGCTAAGCACCAGAACTGAGCAAAGCAGTATGCTTGACATCTGGTGGTTTGCCCGGTGATCCTCTGGCTATCTGGGATCTTCGGTGTGCCCTACCTAGCAGTGAATGGGAGGAACAACTACCAGGAGATGCCCATTTGTTTTCAGGTTTTGTTTGTTTTTTAATTGTAAGTTTCTAAATAGTGTTTCATTTTATTAAGAGATAGTCATTTTAATAAAGTGATCTATTGATTGCTATGTCTCAAACTCTAGAACAAATGGTTGAGATGCCTATTTAAAATGTGAAAGCAGACCTGGCCACCAGGATTTCCCAGCATCCCTCAGTCCCTACCTGTTACGAATTATGAATTATGGCTGGCATACTCTGCCCCCTATCCTAAACTTCCCTATCCCATGGGCTAGGCTGCTTTCCCCCCAGTTCCCTTTGCTATATAATTCAGCCATCTGGGCTATGCCACTCTCTTCTTCAGCCACTTGGCCCAGGTTGCCCTTCTTGATCATTTGCTCCTCTCCACTGTCTCTTCTCCCTCTCCTCACAAGGCTCTGGATCATGACTGCTCTAGACTCTCTCAGAAGACTCTGCCTCTGGCTATGCTCTCCCTTTTATCTACAATAAACTTTCTCCCATATCATACCTAGAAATAGTCATGCCCTTTTTTATTTCTATTTTTTTTATTTATTGATAAACATGAGTGGTTACTAGTTGAAAGCTATTAGGAGGAAAGGTGCTACAAAATGTTTAAATGCAAATATTTTGTTTCATTTAAATACTGTGGTTTTGAGAAGTCTATACAAATATAGAATGAAATATGATCATATCCACTCCTCATTCCCCCTCCCAATTCTCTACAAAACCACACCCTAACACATACAACAAAAGGCACAAAATGAATAGTTTTGAAATACAGATTTATAATACGATTTCACTGTGAACCAAGGAACCATTATTGCCCCTCCTCCACTTCTGCTGTCAGATAATCACATTTTTCACTGGCAAAATCAATGTGTTTAAAAGAAATTCAAGAAGGTAGAGATTGTTAAGACGGATGCTGGCCTTCATACAAAAGACACAAAAAGTTACACTACCCTGCTTTCAAAGGACTGCAGTGACAGACAAGGGAAGCGTCCAGGCCTGGGAATACTGGGACTGAATTGTTTCCTCTGTGTGTGAGTGACATGCATGTCCTTGTACAATACCTGGAGTACACTAAACAAGATACAAATAGTAAAAAAGAATTCGAAAAATTAAATGATAAAATGTCAAAATGAGTAACAAAAAGAAAATAACGCTTAGACTGGTTATAGTATTGGGTATATAGGATGAAATATTTTAAATGAGTAACATGCCAGGTCCTGGACTGGGCAAGGGTGAAGAAGACCAACTGAGCAGTAGCAATCAGGTGCATTTGTTTCTCTTTACCCTTGTTGCTTCATTCTACCCTTGACTGTGGATATGGTATGAACCTCTGTGACTGTCCTGCAATGATGAATTGTAACTTGGAACTGTAACCTAAATAAAGTCTTTTTCTCCTCTAAAATTAAAATAAGAAATCGACCCTACATCCATTAAAAGATAATTAGTCATATCATCAACTGTGTGTTCAAAGTCATATAATATCGCTGACATGACCATCTTCTTGAAAGTCACATTTTCAGGGCTCACACAAAGAACAAAGTGTTTTCTGAATGATCATAAGTGTGTTTAAAAGAGTTCACAATTTTGAAATAAAACAGCATGTGAAGCCTGTCAACAAATAAAGAAATGATAGTGATTTTCCTAACATGATTATTTTGATATCCTAAGTGGATAAAGATGTTACATGAAAGTGAAAATGCACACCACCCCTGTAGTGAAAAATCCCCAGCAAAGCACTAGCAATCTCAGTCACATAATATATGAAGATCTGTAAGTAATAACTGTCTAGGATTTATACTGAACATAAAAGCACCAACATTATTTTCCATATCAAAAGGCTAAAAAGGGAAAGCAAATTATTATGCAAACATACATAGAAAAAAATTAGCAAACACCAGCAAGTATTCATGATTCAGAATAAAAGCAATGCAAATCTCCCAGCAACAAAGACAGGAAGTTTCATCAATTTGGTAAAATAAAACAACTACAAACATGTAGGTTGATGGGGGTGATAAATTGATGTTTTCTCCCCAATATCTGACTTAATTATGCAGAAAATCCAAGGAATTGAAAAACTACACTAGTAAAAAACATTAGTATGTTTATATAATATAATACAAGGTTTACATTCTAAAATTATTTGCTCATTGGGTGTGATGCTAACTACCAAATCCCAATCTGAAGACCAGAAGTTCAAGGCCAGTCAGCTTACAGGAGGGCTTAACTCAAAAACCAAAACTACAGAAAATAAAATCAAGTTGATTGCATTCCTATAACAGAAGAAGGTGTTACAAGTTGAAATTTCAAAGACAACATGCAATACATTAACACCAAAAGAAGAAAGAGAAAATATATAAAATTCAGATGAAAGAAATGAAAGATTTCATTTATAAAAACAGAAAAATTCTATTTTCAAATAAAAATGGAGTCAATAACCCTTATAATACTGAAGAACAGAGTTTGAGAATTGACTGGTATTGCGGAACTTCAAGACAGTGAAAGAGAATGAAGAGGCTGGAAACTGACTATGTACACTGAAAGTGAACATCATCAGTTTGTCCTAGAAAAAATTCATGGAAATTTTGCTGGGACAATTGGCAAATATACATCCCTGAAAACAAACCTTATAACCTTCACAAAATAAAGGTAAAAGTACTAGCAACACAAATAAATCAAGGTTGCAGAGAGGAAATTCACGTAAAAAGACTTGGCAGCAAGTTTCTTCACCCACCAATCCATGCCACAGTCCCATTCTTTCTTAATCTTGACAAAGGTATATCATGCAGTCCTGTTGTCAGTTATTTACCCAGACAAGCTTAGAACTTACACACACAAAACACAAATAATTTTCTCAGGAACTTCATTCCCAATTACTCGAACTGGAAATAACAGAAACAACCAAGATGTCCATCAGTAAGAGAATGACCAAACTCTAGTGTGTATAATGGAATACTGTGCAGTGGTAAGAATAAGTGAACTATCAAGTCACTAATGGCACAAATGGATTTTATATGCTATTCATGAGATGAAACATCCATTTGAACACGACAGAAAGTATATGACTCCGAAGTAGACATTCTATGTAAGCCTAAAGACACCTAAATGTCTGTGGTTGGTAGGTGAACAAAAAGAGAAAAAAGGGGAGTAACTGGAAATTTAAGTTGGTAAAATTACTGTGACTCTATGTGTGTTTCTATCTGGATGTATGTGTCCATGTTTATGTGTCATGACTGTGTGTGTCTGTGACTCTGTGAGTGTGTGTGTATGTGTCAGTTTTCGTGTGTCTGTGACTGTGTGTGTATGTCAGTGTCTTTGTGTCTCATTCTACATGTGTGTGTCAGTGTTTGTGTGTCTCTGACTCTATAAGTGTGTAAGTGTCTGTGTCTCTGACTCTACGTATGTGTGTGTCAGTGCCTGTGTGTCTGTGACTGTGTATGTGTGTGTGTGTGTGTGTGTGAATGTCTGTGTGTCTCTGACTCTGTGTGTGTGTCTCAATGTCTGTGTGTATAGAACAATGTGCATTCATGTGTCTGTGAAGACGGTATCAGATCCCCATGAAGCCTATGTGACAGACAAATATGAGCCACGCAGTGTGGGTGCTGGTGCCACTGAACTTGGCTCCCCTGAAAGAGCAAGCAGCAAGTGCTCAGAACTACTAAGACCTTTCTTCTGTGCCCTACTTACCAACTTGTAAAATTTACTTTTTAAACTTCAAAATTTCTTGAAAGCATGTAGGAAATATGATCACCCTAATTAAAATCACATCTGAATACAACAGCTTAGTACATTTCCACACAGTATTCAATTTCCTCACTATTTACTGTGGTGGAAGATCCCACGACTGAGAAGATTCTCACAGACATATTTATGACTTCCATTCTATTTTAGTTTTAAAAAATTTATTCTCTCTCTGTCTCTGTCTCTGTCTCTCTGTCTCTGTCTCTGTCTCTCTCTCTCTCTGTCTCTCTCTGTCTCTCTCTCTCTCTCTCTCTCTCTCTCTGTGTGGTGGGGGGTTGAGGGTGGTCAGAAGAGGGCATCAGATCCCCTGCAGCTGGAGTTAGAGGACATTGTGAACCTCTGGACCTGGGCACTAGAAATTGACCTCAGGTATCCTGCAAGAGCAGAAAGCACTCATGACAGCTGAGCCACCTCTCCATCCCACACAGCTGTCCTTAGTGAGTGGAGGGAGAGTTCTAAGGAATAATGTCTTGGATACTTATTTTGCTGCTTTTGTTATTTTGCAATCATATTTTCTAACAAAATCACCCGTAGATACCCCACAAAATATTTACACACACTTGGATGTTTTGCTGGCAAAATAAAGGATGCAACTTAATATCTAACTTTTCAAAGGCCTGCTATGTTTTCATTTAAACAGAATCTTAATGTGTGCTTCGCTTTTATGATTGTAAATTTTCAGAGCATAACGCTGTATATTCTCTTCTTAGTATCTAATAATCTGTCAGTTAAGGCTATGAACATTTCATTCAGATCCACGCTTTCCATGTAATTTGCATAGATTGTGGACAATTTTATTTCTCTTGAAGAAAAGTACTCTTAAGTAGAATTACTCTCCTTGTAAAAAATATGGTGTGCAAGCATTCAGCAGTTTAAATCTATCATATAGCAAGCTTTGACTTCCTTTAAGAAAAATAGTATGGATAAACTTATTGAAGTAATGAAATAAAAATTTTCATAAATCGATATCTATTTTTTTGGAGAAGACATTATAAGGAATTCCTCCACCTCTGGCAAATTTGTTTGGTAATCATGAAAATGAATGCCTCTACTTAATACTCTCCCTGTTCATAGAATGATAGCTAGCTATAACTGCCAATCTTCCTGTTGCCAGCTACCACCAACATTACTTCTCCCATTCATAAATAGTCTCTTCATGCTCATTTCCTAGTTTATTTAGGAGCCTTGCTGATAGTAATCTGTGAGTTGAAAGTGCGCTTTGTAAAGCTTTTTTATGATGTTTTTTTTTCTGAAATTCAATGTATCAGTATGATAAAATAATAAGATTGCCTAATGACATACCAACTATTCAGTCTCTCTGTTATGCTCATAAACTAAATCATTAGAATAAGAATGTGATCAGCCGTGACGATAGGAGGCTTTATTGGTAAAATGATGCTGGGTACCTCCTGCTTCACAAGAATAATTCTGACTTTGTCTTATAGTCACTGTGATTGAATCTTACTGTCTGCAGTTTACTACCTATCTTTACATTATGAAAGCCCATCATTAACCTACCCAAAACATTTCCAGTTTTATCTATGCCATATCCTTATTAAAATTCACAATTGTATACTCATTATATTATCTTCTTAAATGTTTATTAATGCAGTTGGCATAATATCTTGGTCTATAGCATGTCATATCCTGTTTACTAAGGGCAGCACCCTAACACTCAACTTAAAACTTCCCATTGTGTATTTCCTACAGTGGTGAATTTTAATCTTGCATGCGAATGCTTTAATCACATATTGATTCTGTATTTCTTCTTTTTTTTGGGGGGGGTTTCGAGACTGGGTTTCTCTGTGTAGCTTTGCACCTTTCCTGGGACTCACTTGGTAG
>CABHPH010157267.1:12937-42379 GCA_902168325.1 Peromyscus nudipes | reverse complement strand
TCTCCCTGAGTTGTCTAATTGCTCTAGCTAATACTTCAAGTACTATATTGAATAGATATGAAGAGAGTTCTTCATACCTGTCTTGTTCCTGATTTTAGTGGGCTTTCTTTGAGTGTCTCTCCCTTTAATTTGATGTTGGCTGTAGGCTTGATATAAATTACCTTTATTTTGTTGAGATATGTCCCTTGTATCCCTAATCTCTCCAGGATTTTCATCATGAAGGGTGTTGGATTTTGTCAAAGGCCTTTTCTGCATCAAAATAGAAGATCATGGTTTTTTTTTTCCAATTTGTTTATATGGTGAACTACATTTACTGATTTTCACATATTAAACCATCCTACATCAAGGAGATGAAGCCTACTTGATTATGGTAGATTACCTTTTTGATGTATTTTTGGACTTAGTTTGCAAGTATTTTATTGAGTATTTTTGCGCCTATGTTCCTAAGGGAAATAAGTCTTTAATTCTCTTTCTTTGTTGAGTATTTATGTAGTTTTGGTATCAGTGTAACTGTGGCCTCATAAAATGAATTGGACAATGTTCCTTCTCTTTCTATTTTGTGGAATAATTTGAGGAGTATTAGCATTAACTCTTCTTTGAAAGTCTAGTAGAATTCTGCACTAAAACCATCTAACCCTGGGCTTTTTTTTTTTTTTTTTTGGTTGTAAAGTAGAAAGTTTATTATAGATATATGGGAGAACACAGTCAGAGGCAGCGATATCTGGGAGAGTCCAGAGTGGACATAATCAGACTGAGCTGGGCCATGTGGGGAGAGGGGGAGGGGCAAGAGGAGGGGAAGAGGGAAACCAAGTTAGCTTTTTTGTTTGGGAAAATTTTAATGACTTTATCTTTCACTGGTTATATGTCTATTTTAATTGTTTATCTTACCTTAATTTAACCTTGGTAAGTGGTACCTATTGGGAAAATTATCCATTTCATTTAGATTTTCCAGTTTTGTGGTATACAGATTTTTGAAGTGTGTCCTTATGATTCTCTGGATTTCCTCTGTGTCTATTGTTATGTCCCCCTTTTCATTTCTGACTTCGTTAATTTGGTTATTCTCTGTGTGTCTTCTTTTATTTTAGATAAGTTTTTGTCTGTGTTGTTGCTTTTTCTCAAAGAACTAACTCCTTGATTCACTGTTTGTATTTTTCTCATTTTTATTTTTACTGATTTCAGCCTTCAGTTTGATTATTTTTTGCCTTTTGCTCCTCTTGGATATGATTGCTTCTTTTTGTTCTAGAATTTTCAGGTGTGCTGTTGAGTTGCTAATATGAGATTTCTCCCGCCGCCCCCTTTTTTTAAATGTAGGCACTAATGGCATGAACTTTCCTCTTAGCAAAGCTTTCAATGTGTCCCATAAGTTTGGGTGTGCTGTATATTCATGTTCATTGAAGTCTAGAAAGTCTTTCTTGTTTCTGTCTTGGCCTGCTTTTCGTTTAGTAGAGAGTTGTTCTGTTTCCATGAGTTTGTAAGCTTTCTGTTGTTTCTGTTGTTGTTGATACACAGCTCTAATTCATGGTGGTCTGATAGGATAGACAGAGTTATTTTGATTTTCTTGTATCTGTTGGGACTTGCTTTGTGTCCAAGTATATAGTCAATTTTAGAGAAAGTTCCATGAAGTGTGAGAAGAAGGCACATTCTTTTGTGTTTGGATGAAATGTCCTGTAAGGATCTGTTAGGTCCATTTAGTTAATCATGTTTGTTAGCTTCAGTATTTTCTGTTTAGTTTTTGTCTGGATGAGCTGTCCATTGGTGAGAGTGGGTAATTGAAGTCTCACAGTATTGGTGTGTGAAGATCCATATGAGATTTAAGCTGTAGTAGTGTTTCTTTTACAAAAGTGGGTGCCTGTGTGTTTAGGGCATAGATGTTAAGAACTGAAATGTTCTCTTGTTGGATTTTTCCTTTGATGAGCACGTAGTGTCCTTCCCCACCTAATTTGATTAGTTTTGGTTTGAAGTCTATTTTGTTAGATATTACATTGGCTACACCAGTTTGTTTCTTAGGTCCATTTGTTTGGAAAATCTTTTCCCAACCCTTCACACTGAGGTAATGTCTGTCCTTGATATTGAGGTGTGTTTCTTGGATGTAGCAGAAGGATGGATCCTGTTTTTGCATCCATTCTGTTTAGTATGTATCTTTTATTGTGGAATTGAGACCATTGATATTGAGAGATATCAGTGACCAGTGTTTGGTAATTCATGTTATTTTATTGTTGTTGCTCTTGGTCTTGTTGCTGGTGTGTGTGTGTGTGTGTGTGTGTGTGTGTGTGTGTACACTTTCCTTCTTTTGGTTTTGTTGGTCTAGTATTGTTTATTCCCAGTGTTTTCATAGATGCAGTTAATCTTCCTGGGTTGGAGTTTTCCTTCTAGCACCTTCTGTAGCTTTGCATTTGTAGACAGATATCATTTAAATTTGACTTTATTCTGGGATATCTTATGTTCTCCATATATGGTGATTGAAACTTTTGCAGGGTATAGTAGTCTGAGCTGGCATCTGTGGTCTCTTAGAGTCTGCAGGACATCTGTCCAGGCCCTTCTGATATTTAGAGTCTCCACTGAAAAGTCAGGTGTAATTATAATAGGTCTGCCTGGCTTTGTGTTGCCTGTTTTACTCACCTGTTTGGCTGATGTGTTCATAGGCAATGCCTCCTGGTGTTGGAGCCTGAGATGCTGAGATGAGTGGGTGGTCAGGGGGGATGGTCCATAGGATCTACAGGAGACATTGGCAGGGGTGAAGGCAGGCTGCAGCTGGTGATCTGTTCCAGAACTAGGGAAGAGACTGAAAGTTTGGCTCTAGGGGAACAGAGAATATGGAGAAGGTTTGTGGGCAGCCCACCTGGTTTTCTGGCAGGTGTGACCTGCAGTTGAGCTCTGCTTGTGTTGGGACCTGGGATATAGTAATGAGTCAGGAAATAGAGGTTCAAAGTGAATGGTCTGTGGGATGCACAGGAGACATGGATGGGGAAAGGAAACTGTAGTTGGTATTCTGTTGCAGCTGTAGGAATGATCCTGTGGATTGGGTCTGGGGGAACAGAGAGAGTGGATAACTTGTGAAGTTAAACATTTGTCATACCATGAGGGCCCACTCTGAATTACTCTTGTTTAGCTGTGATATGTAAATCAAGTATGCTTGAAGATATTACAGTTCTATTGAGTGGGTTCTTCTAGATAGATAAAAACAAGTATGCCTTTGGATTGCTTAAGTGATAATTGTATTTCTTAATTTACTTAAATTAATATATGCTACTCAGCACATGCCATGATAAATAGTTTGCTAAAGGAAAATAAGGAAAGATGGGAAAGGAAACATGTTCAATGACTTTTGCTTGAAATTATCTAATTAATCTCCCTGAATTTTCCTAACCCTAATTTTCTAGTCCTGTTCCTTCCCAGTCTTGCCCTTCCACTCACACTCTTAAATACAAGCACATGCTTGCATATCTGATTGGTTCCTTTTCTGAGCAGAGTGAGCAGCAGCATCCATTGCTGTGGCTCCCCACCACCCCCAGGAAGTGCTTCCGTCTGCTGTATGCTGCTGTGTCACAGAGAGGAGCCTGTGTTACTGAAGCTGGCCTCTTCCTGTAGGGTTGAAGCTGCCCTCATTTGAGTGGTTTCTGCCTGTCATGCAGAATCAACTGAAAATTATGCCAAAGCCTTCTCATCTATGCCAGCTCATTCTAAAGAACTTTCTGAGGCCATAGGTGAAGGTCCAAGAGAGAGAAGGCTGGAAACAGGCGCAGTAAGAAGCCCCTGAGCACACACATTCTCTGTGGAAAGAATAATTACAACAACAACAAAACCAAACTGACTGCCGGTGAGAATATAGGACAGCAACAGCTGGCTGCGAGCTTGTTGGGTTTCACCTGAGTAAATGGGGCAGGCAGAACGTTCTGAAGCAGAAGTGGCTGGTGTTTAGCATGGGGTCTCTGGGAGGCAGAGGAGGTGCTGGCCATTGTGGAGAAGCATTCAGTTGCTGACAGCTGTAGTCAGGAGTGTTCAGCAAGCCCTTAAGGGCTTCTGAGAAATGCTTTAGGTTTATGTTTCTTAGCCAAACCCAACTACATGGGGGTTGAGTCATTGCCATCACCACGGCCACTGAGGAGGCCTGCTCCTTTGTGACCTCACAAAGGAGTGTAATACAAGTGGATCCTATGGGAAGTTTGGACCCCTTGTTCCTGCAACTTGTTCCTTCAGAGTCTGTTCCAGTTCTATAGTCTTAGTTCATTTTCTGCTATCCTAACACGCATGATGATGTACAAGCAATATGAGCTTATCTGGCCTACATTTGTGAAGGCCACAGAGTCACAGAGGAAGGCTTCTGCCTCTAGTGAGCACCTTCTCATGAGAGGCATCACGTGATCAAAGAAGAAAGAGGGAACATGTCATCTCATACTACTCTTGATAAACCCTATTTCCAGCCTGGGAACCCAGTGCTAATTATCTTATGAAATCATGACTTTCTTTAGGACAACAACAAGGACCCATATTGTGCACATTTGAAGATTAAGTCCTAAGATAGTGGTGAAATTATTAAGGCCACTCCACGTAGTTAAAAGGAAGATTTATTTAATGGGTGACTTACAAATGAAGGGATAGGTAGGTCGCAGGGTCTGGGGAAGGTGTATCGCAGTCCAGCAGTGTTCTCTGGAGCTCGGCTCAGTCAACCTCCACCGTCCAAGGTCCAGCAACAGAGAGCGAGCAAGCCAGCCCATCCAGCTCTCGGTCTCCAGGCTCCTCCCTTGGCCCTGCCTTGTAGGCGTGACAGTTGCGGAAGCCTCAGTGGGGGTTGGAACTTCCAGATCAAAACTGGAATGGCTACCCACTACACTAATATATGACCAGTAGATTATCTTCTGAATTGAAAGGTGATAAATATCGCTGAAAACCAAATTATTGCATAGGGTGGTTTGCATGAGAAATATCCGCAATGGCTTGGACAGCTGAATACTTAGGGCACAGTTAGTGGCATTGGTGGGGAGGTTCAGGAGGTGCAGCCTTGCTGGAGGAAGTATGTCACCCGATGTAGGCTTAGCGAGTATATTGCCTCACCCTACTTCCAGTTTGCTCTCTCGGCTTCCTGCTTTTGCTGTCTTGCCTGCCTTTGCACCATGATGGACCCTTATCTCGCTGGAATCGTAAGCCAAGATAAAAAGTTTCCTTCTATCAGTTGTCTTGGTGATGATGTTTTATCAGAACAACAGAAAATTAGAAAGGTTGCTAGTACTGGATTGGAAAGCTGATACACACCCTAGAAATACAGCAGTAAGTGTGTATTGTCGTCCTTTCCATAACCACTAAAGTGCTTCTAATTATGAGTGGCTTATTGGCAGGAATGGAAAAATGCGCATGTGCTAGATTAGAAGCTGCCTACCAGATCTCAGGCAATGTGCTCATTTATTCTCCAATAAGGAAGCCAAAGCTGCTGTAACATCAGAAGGTACATGGGAACTCTCTCTGTTCTGGTCACTCATGAAAACATTGGAAGCTAACCAGTACAGATAGCTTAGGACCAGAGTGATTGGGTGGCATTCAAGAAGCCCTAGGGTCCCACACAACATGAAAACTTATCAATTATTATAAAAATAAAAGACAATCGAGACAATTTCTCTGCCCTTGCTATATATTCAGAAATAAACGAGTTGGGAGTTGTAGGAGGGGGAAAGAATAGTTTAACTGAACCACATAATTTGGTTCTTACAGCATGATAAATTTACTTTGTAACAGTAATGACAGAAGAATAACAGTGAAAATAGGGAATTCTTTTACATACCAGGAAGTGTGAACCATGTATAGTAATGCCAGAGGGTAATTACTACTCCCACCCTTATTTGCAAATGAAGCAATTTAAGTTCAGAGGGTTAAGTACTACTTAGCTAGTGTGTGGAAAAGCAGGATTTGATCCTTGATGGCTACTTTCTAAAGGCCAAAAACTTAAACCACAATGTTATCCAATACCCATATTGTAAAAATTCACCACAAATTGAGAAAATGGCCTGTATAAGATCAGGCTGTAGGCAGACCAGTAGGGCATTTTTTTTTTTTTTAAGTTAAAAGGGAGGTTTATTTTGTGGGCTAACTTACAAGTAAAGGGATAGGTAGGTAACAGGGTCCGGGAAAGGTGTAGCTCAGTCCAGCGGTGTTCTCTGGAAAACTCTGCTCAATCTACCTCCAGCGTCCAGGATCCAGGAACCAAAAGAGCCTCACACAGGCTCCTGTCTCAGCCCGCCTTGTAGGTGTGACAGTCACGGAAGCCACAATGGGGGTAGTACTTCCAGGTCAAAGCTGGAACAGCTACCCACTACACCTGCTCATGCACCAGTGACAGATCCTGCTCCCATTGCTAGGGGGCACCCCAAACAGTTCAAGCAACACAACTGTCTTGCCTATGCAGAGGACCTAGTCCAGTCCCAAGGAGGCTCCACAGCTATTGGTCCACAGTTCATGAGTTCCCTAAATAGTGGCTCTTTAAGGAGGCAGTAAACAATGTTTATGAGATGCTATGCCAAACATGTATAGTTAATTGATTTGTGACCCAGAGGATAATGAATATTCATTTATTCATTTTTAACATTATTCATTTTAAAATACATGTATGTGCATTTTTCTTAATTAATGATTGATGTGGAAGGACCCAGCCCATTGTGAGTGGTATCTTCCCTGGGCTGGTGGTCCTGGGTTCTTTAAGAAACCAAGCTGAGCAAGTCATGAGGAGCAAGCCAGTAAGCAGCCCCCCTCCATGGCCTCTGAATCTGCTCATGCCTCCAGGTTCCTGCCCTGCCTGAGTTCCTGCCCTCACTGCTTTTGATGATGAACTGGTATAGGAACGGTGAGTGAAATAAACCCTTTCCTCCCCAAGCTGATTTTGATAATGGAATTTCATCATAGCAATAGTAACCCTAAGACAGTGACTTTGAAACCTGTTTTATCCAGAAATGAAATCTGTTTCTCTTCCTTTGAACTTTGTACACCAAAGCTTTGTAACTTCAGTCTGCCGTCAGATAAGACATTGTAGAGCCATGTCTGCAAGAGCTCTCACACCCTTCCATTTTTTCTTGTTTTTTCCTTTTATTTTTTTCTTTTTTTTTTGTTTGTTTAGATTATAACTAACAACCATGTGGATAGTTACAGGCATTCCTTCTGAAGGATGAGCAAGCTTATGGCTGAGTGATGTGACTTATCACAGTGGCAGTGATATGATAGACTATAGCAGTGATCATCAAAGCTATCTTCATAGCTTACACCAAATAGTGAGGGAGGGCCATTGAGGCAAAATGAACTTCCCACATGAGCAGAGCTTAAGTTGTTTATCCATGGAATGAGTTCAATAAGTGGTTAGTGCGCTAGACCTCTAAGTTTCATAGTGACTTTGTTACAGCAGTAGGTAACTGATCCACCAAAGTGTGTCAGTCAGCTTGGCTTTGAACTGACCATGCAGCTAAGGATGACTTTGGACTACTGATCTTTCCAAAGAGTTCTTTACAAAATAAAAGACTAACACTGCATAAAATAATTGCATCCTGTATGTTCATATATAATTAAAATCTAAAATACACTTAGAGTAATCTGAACTCGTCTCCCGAGCCCCCTAAGAGACTTGTCAGTACCTGGAGTATTTATGGCTAGAAGGACGTACTTAGGATGATACCTCTTTCTGTTTGTCCCATTGACCTGATTTTGTCATGGAGCAGCTTAGCTCACTGCTTCTCTGTTTGTGTGGGCATCAGAACAGCCTGTTCTCATTAAACACAAGAAATGGTGTTATTTCCAGGTCTTTAGTACATTGGCTGCATTGTCTTCAGGAAACTGTGAGGAACACACAGCATGTGATAAACTCACACCTGTAACCCTAGCACTAGGAAGGTGGGAGGTGGTGGAAGGATGATCAGGAGTTCATGGCAGCTCAGCTGCATGAGTTCCTGCCTCAGAAAACAAAACAAAAAACAGTATTCAAACAACAAAAAGAAACCTACCTATTAAGTGATTACCTAACTAGAAGCCGATTTATATTTAAGTCAGGAATATAAGATGTCATATCCATCTCATATTGGCATATATGTGTGTGTGTGTGTGTGTGTATACACATATACATATATACACTTTAAGTATCTACCTCTGTATTAAAACTTAAACAGTGAAATTTCTGGTAAGTTCTTCCAAGCAGGGGATGGTGATAATGGGAAAGGCTATGAGTATGGAAGCAGGTGCTGTCTGAGAACTCTGCAATATCTGTTCCTTTTGATTGCCAACCTATACTCCTCCCAAAAAACCCCAAAATATCTTTTTAAAAGTATTTGCAGTATTGATAGAGCTAGGGTTTTTTTTTCTATCTTTATGGACCCATTGAGGATTTTTGAAGTGTTTTAATATATTGCATGTGTATATCTGTGACAGGCTAGCAATGACAAGGTTGTAACTCTTTGAAATTGATGCAATCCTGAGCAATTTAAATCACTGCCAATGCAATAATGCTGGGATTTGTCTAAAGGGTGAGCAATTTCTCCTTTGAATCTGAGTAATTTTCCCCAGAGGGCCTTGAAAACCAAGAATGCATTTCTAATCAGCTTGCAGTACCCAACTTATTAGAACTTCTGTTTGATTAGTACTCTACTACAAATCAATATAACATGAAGGTGTCCATCTTAATGAGCAGAGAGACTGCTGTAGGAAACAAGAAAGATTGATCAAAGCCCTTCCTAATCGTAACAGGCACTGGAGGCCATATACTCACTAAACACCTTCATTTTATAGACTACCACAGTGAAACTCTAAAAAGTTAGGCAACTTTCCCAAGATTACATAGCTAGTTGATGACCAAACTGGGCAGGGCATTATACCATCTTTCAGCAGTGCCAGTTTTCTGGAATGTGTCACGGCAGAAAGACAGAAGGAAAACCGGACTCTCCCTTTATAAGTGGAGAATAGTTCGGCCCTGAAGCTCTAGCACTGATCTCAAGTTTAGTTTACTTGTGAGTTTTCCCATTAAGTTGATTCATAAAGAAAGGATCGAGATTAGCTTTTCACTACTGAGAACTTATCTAAAAACCTACTGTGTCTGGGAAGACTTCACCGAATTCCCACCATACTTTAGCCTACCCCTCAGTTATGCCTGCATATGAACCAAGCAAAAAGTTTTACTCCCTAGGAGGGACCAGTCATGCCTCAAAATCTTCTGAAGTGTCATGACTTGAAGATGTTGCTGGGAAGTACTCATTGCAAGCCAGGCATGCTGATGAACACCCTACGGTACACAGTCCCCCCATCCCACCCACCCACCCACCAAGGATTTCTGCAGACAAAACTATCAAGAGTGATGAAGAAGGAACTCAAAACAGTATTATCCTGAAACTGCCTGCTGAGATCAGGAATGACCCCATTCATGCTGTTTCAAATAGTTGGTGAGATGGACATTTCAGGACACTAAGAAATATACACTGATTCATAGATTTTTTTTCTAATTTACTTATCATTTATTTCAACTTTTTAAAACCAGTTCCTGGATATTTGAATTTGAATCACATACCATCACAAAAGTTATTGCTGGTGAGACTTCTTTTTTCCTTCTCCTCTTTCTTCAGTTCTGGGCCTGTTTTACAAGGGTTTGGACGTACGGTATTTGACTCACTATTTTAAGGAGAGGGAATAAAGGTTTCTTCAATTATTTTGCTTCGAAAGAAAATTCTTTTGTGTTTTGGTTAAATGAAACTAATATCATACTCACGGTCAGGTCAGAAGGCAGGCATTCCTCTTCTCTCATGGGAACTTTATATTAGCTTTAGCTGTAGCTGAGGGAAACACCAGTCAGTATTGGAAAATTCTAGCAATCAGCCAGCACTAAAGACCTTTCATGCTAAGATGAAGTGCTTGAGGAGGTCAGAGAAGGGGTACACAGAGGGGTGCTTGTCTTATTAAAGGAGACTTAGTAAGTGAACCCCCGGGCAAAAGTCTTCCATCTTGAAGGGAGCAGTTGTGTGATTTCTTTTCTTACTTATACTTTGGCCCTCTTAGGCTCCCATAGCCTGGTACCTGCTAAGGTGCTGCTTACTGTATACATGGAGCAAAGTCCCTATATGTCACTTTCATATACAATTATAATCTTTTCCCAAATCATTGGTGGCCATTCAGTTTGCAAAAGCAGAGAAAATTAAGATCGTCACCAGACTTTGGTCAAATAAAAGAAAAATTGCTATCAATCACAATAAAAATCTTTTTTAGCACAGGCAGTCTTACTTGAGTACTGCTATTTAACTCTTTGGAAATGATCTTGCACTTTGGCCTTGGAAAGATTTATTAAAACTGAGAAAACATTGTCTTTCCAAAGATGGTAAAAAGACCAAACTTTTAAACGTATTCGGTACACAAAACCCATGGCATTGTGAAAGTAATGTACTTAGAGTTTGAAACATTTGGAGCAACTTTACTGAAGCTGAGGGAAGTAGTGTCCACCACCATAGACCTAGACAATGCCTAGAGCAATGTTTCTAAACCTTTGGGTCATGACCCCTTTGGGGATCAAAAGACCCTTTCACAGGGGTCACCTAAGATCATCAGAAAACATAGATATTTACATTACAGTTCATAGCAGCAGGAAAATTACAGTTATGAAGTGCAACCAAAATAATCTTATGGTTGGATGTCACCACAACATGAGGAACTATAATAAAGGGTCTCAGCATTAGAAAGGTTGAGGACCATTGGCCTAGATGATGCTTCAGTGGTATTGAGATATGTCCTGTAACTTTATATAAGAGAATGATATAATTGAGAGACAGGAAAGTCTTGCTCACAATAAGCCTTGGCATAATTATAGAAAAAATTAGATTGGTTTTCTTTTCTTGGAATGTATGAAATAGCAACATATGGTCTTTAAAATGAGCTCAGTGAATTATTTATTTTTTATATTTTTTTTCTCTCCCTTTAGAGTCATCTTGGAAATGACCTTCAAACACATATGACAAGGGTCTTCTACCAATAAAGGACAAGATGAGAATTTCCTTTGTGATACTGAAAATTGATTTTAAAATATTTTTATTGCTTCTTTGAGAATTTCATATAATACAATTTGATTATATTCACCCCCAAATCTTCCCACTGATTTTCAGATGTCTAGATGATAGACAGGGATATAGTTCAGTTATAAAGTCTTTGCCTAGCCTCCAATAGAGGCTGGTATACAAGAGATAGCACACGAACACCTGCACACATACTCAGGTATGAACTTTTCAAAGGTTTTAATAAAATGACAGTTCTGGAATGACAGTGACTCTGTAGTTTCAATAAAAATCTGTGGATTCGAGGATGAAAACATTTGATTTTGCTTTTGTACTGCATTTAGCTTCATTCCTTCTAAGAGGCAAAAAGAGAGTGTGTGCCTCTTCTGTAGTCTGAGTAACAGCACTGGTATCTCTGTGACCACTTGGCTAGCTGTGACATTCCATTTCTGCAGAAAGGACTGGTCAAAGAAATGGCAAGAATCTGGTTGATACCATGGAAGATAAGGCTGCTGTTTCTTGCTTCCCTAATCAACTACAACGATTATCGGAATCTTTGCCATGTAATATAGTGGTAGATGCTGGCAGCTAGTGAGTTAGTCATTGAAGAAGGAGTTGGTTCAATTCATCAGTAAAGACCAAACTGGAGCTATTTTGGGGAAAGGAGCCCTGAGCCCTTAAAAAGCAGTGGCTTCTAATCACATTGAGTTGGCTCTCAGGTGCTTCTCACCATTGGGTGCTAGTCCAGGTGGGGAACCAAGTGTTAATAAACATAACAAAGAGAGAGAGGAAATTCTCCCTGTGAGCTAAAAACCCAAGGTGTGGCTGAGCTAATCAAGGATGTGCTCAAAAAAATAGAACATGTATTGTAAGGACAGTTTATTGGCATAAGATAGAAGCACCATGACGTTTTAATTTTAATCTTTTCAGATTCTCAGCAAACAAATGGAGGAAAAAAAGTCAGAATAAACCTTGCAGGATTAGGGAGAGGATTGAAAATGAAAATGTTTATATAATTCTTAAGATATGTCCAATATATAGTAACAATAAATACTAAAAATAATGACTTGTGGTTTTATATTCTAACTACTGGTATCAATTCTCACAATTCTTAGGAAGTAGTAGTGATTTTTGCAAATGAATCTGTATTTCTCTTTTTCTCTGATACCTTTTACTCTCCCAACCAAGCTCTCTTTGGCCTTTTGTTGTTTCTTTCTTGACCCTGTTTGACAATGTACAGAGCTCAATCCCAGGAGTCTGTGGGAGCCCGTTTTCAGGTTCCTCGGGGCTTTACTCAGCAGGTCTGAATAGAGAGGATGATTAGGACCACGGGCCTGAGTGCAGGTATCTGAGATGGTCTGCACTTGACTGTGCTGGGGGGAGGTCTTTTGCTCCACCCCTTGGCATTTCTATAAATACCCTGGGGCAGAGACAGTCAGGGCTTGTTAGAATAGGTTCCAGGCCCTCTCAAGACTGTCCTTTATAGCCAGGCGTTGGTGGCGCACGCCTTTAATCCCAGCACTCAGGAGGCAGAGCCAGGCGGATCTCTGTTAGTTCGAGGCCAGCCTGGGCTACCAAGTGAGCTCCAGGAAAGGTGCAAAGCTACACAGAGAAACCCTGTCTCGAAAAACCAAAAAAAAAAAAAAGACTGTCCTTTATTTTCTATCTGTTTACCTCCACAATCTAAATCCTTCTAACTAATATTTCCTGCTGCTTGCAGTCAAGAAAACTCTGGGGAACTGTGGGGTTGGTGGGTAAACGCCCCACAGGAATCCTAGCTGACCTTCTCATCTTCAGATAGTGGCTGGTGAAATGTGTTCCTGGGACTGGTTGTGAAATGCATTGAGCTTTCCATGTGTGTTGTAAATATGAAGACTACTTAAGACCCGTTCTTGGAAGCAGTTTGCAGAAATCTCTCGAATTCGTCACCAAATACAACTGTGTACTGGATTCTAGACTTAGAATTAAGTAGACTCCATCTGTGTTCTCATCACTTTCCACAACCTAATTTCCTTTGGCACAGAAAGTTCCTGGCCAATCATTATTGTTTTTCAAGGTGGAGTACACAAGGTATCAAGAGATTTTTATACCCAGCACTCTGCTATGAAGTGACATAGCAGATAAATTGAGCCAACACTGCCATTGGTTAAGTGAACTAACTCAACTTCAGTTCCTATGAGTATCCGGAGTGGTTATCTTCATGTTCTTTTGTTGATTTTTCATGAAAGAAGTAAAATAGATATGTATTGTTTAAATGAGAAAAATCATTTTCACATCTATCAATCAATGTAGTTATAGAACATTGTAGCATAGTGCCATATGTGCTTATTATTTCTATGGTCCCATTTATGTTGACTGCCCTGTGAAGAAAATGCTGGGACTCGGTGTGTTACAGATGCTGGTGAGTAGCATGTGCTTTTCCCTAACTCTTTTGAATACTTACCTGCATTTTGATGACACACTAGTTAATCTATTTGATTGAATGTGACTGACAAATATATATTTGCAAATAACTGAAAAAAAGATGAGTTTCTATCAAAGTTCATTTTTGTCTTCATATAATGTTAAATATATGCTTTATTGTTCTAGAATTTTATTAGTATGTTGCATTTATCATATTTGACTCTTGCTATTAGTTGTCTCATTCTATGATAATTTGGGAGTTTGGCTTTGACCTCAAAATGCTTCTGAGCATGCAGTCATTTGATATTAGGCTAAAACATGGATTTGGTGCAAATTCAGACAACTGAGCCTTGGTGTCCTATTGTGCTTCCCATAGACCTCTTTCACTAACAGCACCTTCCAGGACTCTCTGGGATTTTTTAAATGTATTTGATGCTCTGGTTATTGAACTTCTTGTTAAAACTCTAAAAATCCTTAATGATGTGAAATACTCTAGATACACTTAGTGATCACTGAGTATGTTAAATTGTATAAAAGCCAATAAAGCAAATTTTCAGCAACATTAAAAGATTAAATAGATTGGGTGAAAGATAATAATTAGATTCTTTTTTAGTTTTATATATTCTAGAAGATATTCATAATTGTGTATTTTCTAGTTTTCAAAAGCTGACCAACTTTATAGTAAATTTACCATGGTAAATGCCAAAATAATATTAGAATACATTTAGTGACTTATTTGCTTTTCATTTATTTATTCTACTATAATGTGTTGTTACTATTATACTGTGCTTATTTTCTCAACTAATAGTACTATTTTAGTCAGAATAAGGAGTTGTTAAATTTGGGAACATAGTGTGATATTATTTGTTATACTTGGGATTTTGTTTTATGGGATTTGTGGTTCGTTCCTGTTTGACTTGTAAAGTTATCATTGATAATGTATCACTAACAGGAGGGTTTATATTTCCAGTGTGCTCAGCACCAAGAGACCATGTGCCTCTCCCAGGTGACAGAGCAAGAGTGGTTTCCATCACATGGAATCTCAAGAGGGAAGACATTGTGTTGAGTTGGAGAGATCATGGAAAAGGAAGGCAGCTACGTTAGCTATTTTATTTTACCCTTCCCTGGACATTATGGCAGAGGGATTAGAAGTAGGGTCTTGTATAGCATATTCCAGGTCACCTAGCAAGGGGAAAATAAGAACTCTTTTACCTAAAGCCAGTATCTCTACCAACCGAACCACTTAAATTCTGAAGTGTGCAACACACTTCTGAAATACATCTGGAAAGCTTGCAAAGCTTTGCTCATGTAGACAGAAGAGAGGCCATGGACTAGCAGTAGAGGATCACAGAATTCTGTGAATGGACCCACAGAGGTAGAGGACAGAAATCAGAAAGGATGTCTGTAAACAAGTTAGGTTTGAGTAAGCCAGAGCTACCTTTAGAAGAGTGGTCAGAATACGAACTGGGAAGGGCGGGCTATTGACAAATTGTAAAGGACTTTTGAATGCCAAGAGAAGGAGTATAGACCTAATTAGAGAGGCAGCAGGGAGCCACTCAGGGCTTTGTGTGGAGGAGCAATATGATTACAGCTGACAGCAGTCTTAATAAGACTTAATAAATAGTACAGTTTATAACCCTAGGCCAACTGCTGAGCCAAAGCCAAAGGCTGTGCTGCAGATTTAGCAAGCTGATTACTGTGAGCGTTGATGGCTGGATTTACTCCCAGTCAGCCTTTGCACTGGAGTGGAAACTCCTGGAAACACAAATATCTGCAGTGACAGGTGACATGTCTTTTCAGAGCCGACTTCCCTACAGTGACACCCTGCTGAAATGGCTTGAGCAGTACTACAATTTACTTTGCATGATTTTAAAAACCTCTTCTTCTTTGTAAACATTCAATGTTCTTTGTGAGTTTTCTTAGGCCTAAAATCTATCACCATCTGTCTTAATACTTGCAATGATGTTGTGCCATCTTTTATTGGTATTAAGATGCTTGCCAAACAGGAAGATGTCATCATATTAACCACAGTTTGATTTAACAGCTAGTGTTGACGACAAGATGATATTGAAATTTCAGCTCCTCACCCCCGACATATTTCAAATGCTAGCATGGATAAATAGTGTATCTTAGTGAAAGAACAGGTTATGTAAGAACCAGCAAACTCTTCCTCTGTGCCTTTGTAATTAGAAAATGATGTTTTAATTTATTTATGTGTTTTTCAACTGCGTGGGTTTGTACATGTGAGTGACAGACAAGAGCACTCGATCCCCAGAAGCTGGAGTTACAGGAAGCTGTGAGCAGCCCAAAGCGGGTGCTGGGAACCAAACTCAGGTCATTTCCAAGAGCAGGATATGGTTGTAAGTGGTGAACGGTCTCTCCGGCCCCTGCACTATTATAATTCTAAGGAAGTCTGGAGGATGGCAAAGAGAGGCAGACAGAAACAGATACCAGCGTAGGAGATGAAAAATGACTAAAGGAAAGGCAGGCAGATCTCTGAGTTTGAGGCCAGCCTATCAATACAGAGAAACCCTGTCTCACAAAAAAAAAAAGAAAGAAAAAAAGAAAAGAGTGACCAAACGAAGGAGAGGTGAATAGCAGAGCTAGACTCATTTTGATGGCATTTTGTTGTGCTGATTTGAGACAGAAATCTCGCTATGGAACCGAGCCAGGCCTTGGCCACGCATCTCCTACTCCTCCATCCCTAGACCTGAGATTGCTGACAGAAGCCACATTCGACTAACAGGACCCAAGTCGGTACTGTTAACACCCCAAACCAGGGGAAATTAAGATTCCTCTAGTGCAGTTTAAAGTAATAACTCCGAATTGCTGACAAAGCCATCAATCACTGTGACTACCCATTGGTATTTCTTCGAAGGAAAAAAAAGGCCATTTGACTAAGAGTGACACATTTAAAAGACTTAAGGAATCAGGTGAGATTCTTTTATTTATCCGAGAAGGATAATAATGGTACTAATTAAAACTTGTGAGATTCAACGAGATAACGAAAGCAGAGTCATTGTCAAAGCACACAGCAAACAGGAAAACCCCAGGGTACTGTTGCTGTGTGGTAGTCTCCATCTCACAATCGGAGGAAGTCTAGTGAAGGTTTGAGGTGGGCAGCAGTACCTGGATCTGACCACGAGTCCATTAAAAGCTACCCCAGTCCATGTTTTTTAATATATTATTTATTGCTTGAAAATTTAATCCACGCATGTAATGGATTTTAATCTTATCCACTTTGCTCCCCTTCAGCTCCTCCCATACACCCCCTATGTCCTCTTCTCACTTTCTCGGCCCTCATTTTTCCTCTGTAGTGCCCTCTGAGTCCATCCACCAGAGCGTGGCAGACCCAGCACATGGAAGGCGTGCTTGCCACTTCAGTTCCTACTTGGCCATGTGCTGTTTCTGAGTGGAAACCTAGAGAGTCAGCTTCCAGACTTTCTTTCATTGAGCGATTTGGCATTTTGTGGCTGGAAAAACCAGGTGGAGCTTTGGCTCAGGGATCAGCAAGCTTTCTCTTAGAGTTAACGTTAACCATCAACACTGCAGTTCACATTACAAAGAGGCAGGATGGAAACCCAAGGAGGAAGTGGGTTATAAAATGACTTAGGAAGACAGCGCATCAGGAGGATTTTCTGCCTTCGCAGAGAATCTTTTTAATATCTTAAATCTAACATCTGTGTTCTGAATTGAGTTCCGAGTCTGCCTTATACCAGCTTATCTGGAAAAAGATGACAGTCTCACCTGTGTTAGGAGACCATAAAGGGATTAGATGGTAATTAGTATAATCTGCCTAACATGGTGGCTGCAATTGGTTGACTGTTCCACTGGTCACATCTGTCGGAGTGCGACTGTGACGCAAAGATGACATAATCCTGCAAGTAAGAGAAGATGCAGTTTTCTCAAAGTTCTCACTCGAATGCATTTAGGGTTTACTAAATGTGCTTTCCAGAATCATGATATCATTGGTTCTGTGGAAATGGTCACATTTACATATTGATGATGAATTTGCAGGTGACATTTTGGGTAATGAAATATCAGGAACTTTGCAAGGAGTGGAAAGCTCTTGCTTAGGCCCTTTGAGCACTGTGGTTGAGAAAATACCTCACCAGGAGCAAGCATCTTCTGGTGAGCTCACATTGAGCTGAAGGGATGAGCTCTCCCTGTCTGCTAACGAGCTAGTGAGGCAGAAGTGTGGCAGGCTATTTCTTATCCTCTATTTACAGAGAGGGCCTGAGGCACTGAGTGGTGTATGGGCTTGTTCAAGGTCACAGCATGGGCCTGTCAGCAGATCTGGAAAGAACATCTCAATCCCTGGAGTCTGGAACCAGTCAATAGCCTGTTGGCTCGAAAGCTAACCGGTGATAGATGAGCTGATTACATGGCTGGAGGCATGGGGAGCCGAAATGCCATCGAGCCAGAGAGACCATGTTTATGCCTGCTGGGGCAGCAGAAGGCCCCTCCATACAGGAATGCTTCATATCCTTCCTTAGCCCTCTTGTCTCTGGATGACTGGGGAAGAAACCTCAGTCTCCCGCCTGTCCTCCACTCCTCTTTTTTATGTAGCAGGTCAGTGATTTTTCAGTAATCTGGACGTTACTTTTCTCTCTAACTGCAATAGTATGAAGGTATCCATTTATTTTATCTTATGACTGTATCTCAAAGCACAGTAGATACTAACATATAAATAGACTTACCATATAAGCATTTATTCAGAAAAAAAAAGGCAATTGAGTCTTAGATGAATGCGTATACAGGAATTTGAACTTCGTTTGCAGTGTTGAAACTAGCTTTCAAAGTAACCCGGAACACTTAACTCTCTACAGCGGGAAGACATGGAAAAGTGACTGACTAAAATCATCCCTTTGAATATAAACATATATGAGTTTTGTAGAATGGTATCAGGAGACAAAACAAAATGTGTAAGATGGGCTATAGATTGCCTACATGAGAAAGCCAGACTGAATCAGATTTGGCAGTTTTAAGCTATTTTCCTTTAAAAGTTCAACACAGAGAAAAAAAGTGGTTATGAATTGAAGCCCGTATATGTGTATTCGTTTGTAGAAACTTCTGAAATAATGACCACATACTTTACAAATTTCCTAACACCACAAAAATATATCATTCTCTCCGAATATATCTTACATTCATATAATAAATATTCTATACTAATATATTTGGTCAACTAAGACTTACTTTTAATCTTAGTTCCAAGTCTAGAGCTATTTCAGAGCATACATTCAGTGCTCACAACTCTCTGAGATGTCTCACGCTATTATCTTAGTTTCCAGTTTTACAAAGAGAGTCCTAATGGGTAAGGTACTCAAGAGCATAGTGACTTGGTAAGACAGCACTTGAGTCCTTTACTTGTTACACTTTTTTCAGAATGTCACACAACACGTTGTGGTCATACTCTTGTTACACTTTTTTCAGAATGTCACACAACACGTTGTGGTCATACTCAGCCCTCCACTCCTAGCAGATCCACCTATCCAACTGTGTGTCCTTCCTTCTCACCTTTTCAAAAACCCATCAGGTACAATTTGTGAGGCCCACAGGATCTTGTGTGTGTGTGGCCATCCACTGGAGTGTGGTCTGTGTACAAGGGGCCACACCTTTAAAACAAACAAAAACTCAAAACAAACAGATAAACTAGTTGACAATAGGTCCTCAGGGTCAGACTTCATGAAGTTTTGTCTGTCCTGAGCTTGAGCAGGACTTGGGCTTGTCACCACTTGTCACCGTTGTGAGTTCATATGCTCAACCGTCCTATTATAGCTGGAAAACTGTTTTATTGTAGTCGTCTACCACTTCTACCTCTTAGTGTGGTTCTGACCCCTCTTCTACAGTAGTTCCTGAGCCTTTGGAGGAAGGCGTGCACACGCGTGTGCGTGTGTGTGTGTGTGTGTGTGTGTGTGTGTGTGTGTGTGTGATACAGATATGCAGATGTCTCATTTAGAACTAAGCATTCTAGGACTTGGCAGTAAGACTCTATTGCTATATACACCAAGTACGTAAAATACTTTTTGACTTCAGAATCAATGCTCTTAACCACTCATTGTTCTAAACTTAGGTAATTATGTGGGCATTTAGTCTTACAGAAACCTGTTAGCGGACAACTGATCTCCATGGTGCCTAGAAGAGAGAAGGTCAGAATGCGGTTTGGCATTAGTCAGGAGAGATGCTGCCTTGGCTGGCTAGTGTAAGTATCCAGTATGTCTGAGGATGTTAGATACCTCTGACTTCAGAAATCTATACTATTAGTTCTGGTCTGACTAGCCTCCTGGATCATAATGTGGGCTTCTAAGCCACCTTCTCATTTGTTATTCCTGCAACAAATCAATTAATTGTCTGGAAGCTTATTCCTTATTATAATCAATTAAAATACCCCCTAGCTAGATAAAAATTAGCAAAGGAAAACATTTCAAGAAGAACCACAGTGCTTATCACTAACCCACAGTTTATCACCTTGAAGTGCCTGTGATGAATATCCTCAGACACAAGGCCCATCTCAACTACAGTCATGAGCTGTCCCTGCACCCATACTACTGTGTTGCCATGATCTCGGGAAGTCTGTCTTGGAGCTGTCACTCAAATGACTGGGCCTTGATTTAAGGAGCGATTTCTATATTCTGGATTGTAGCTACGGTATACTCTAGAAGGAAATGAGAAACTTAGTTGGCTATGTTCTGGCAGGTAAATGAGCTCATCATGGCAGGTAAATGAGCTCATCTCACGATGCTTCTAAATAGATCTTGCTTCTCTTGAGCTGTTGTTATGCCTAGTGAGCAAGCCGTGCAGCTATTTCTTCTGTCCATTTCCCCCATTATTTCGACTTTTTAGAAGAAGAATTAGGCTTTTGAATTGGAGGATGCTGGCTTGGTGTGGGGTTTTGCCACTGGGCAGCATTTTTTAGCTGCAAAAGAGAGGGCTAAAATTAATGCTTGTGTATCTCTAAAGGCTTGCTTTACTCTCTTCATCCTTAAAGGGGACAGTGATAGCACCCACCTCACTGGGTTGTTAGGAGGGTAAATGTAGTGACAGACATAACCGAACTTCTTAGAAGAGCCGTGAAGGGTTGAGCTCTGACAGCTACTCCTCCAAGAAACTCTTGAGAAATTTTCAATGAAAGACGAATGGTAAATCAGTTACCTGGTATTGATAGGTAAAATATCAGATGACTGGGAATGTGTCAGCTTGGCCTGGGGACTGGGATTGAGATTTTGCTTCCATTGGCTTAGTGTGATGAGAAATACTAATATCTATAGCATTTATATCCATTGCCATTTTAATAGGAACTCCTAGAATGGGAATATTTTATAATTGCTGTGTCTACAATTGAATAACCTTTTTTTTTTGCTTTATACAGTTTTAATGAATAAAAATTGTACAATTTGGGGTGACTAGCGGTTCCTGTATTGCACAGTATATTAATAAACAATGAGTTAAACAAATGCTAGTTATGAATTTATCTCACATAAAATATCTAGAAAGAGGAAGTAGAAGGACATATAGGTGTCTAAAGACATCATTAAAGAAATGAACTTACCTGTCTCGAAAAACCAAAAAAAAACCAAAACAAAACAAAAAACCCTGTCTCGAAAAACCAGAAATAAATAAATACATAAATAAATAAATAAATAAATAAATAAACTCTTTGATTTGTTCTTACTGGCTAGAATTTGATCCAAGGACACTCCTGCCTTCAGGAGACTCAATATTTCGTCACCAGCTTCCATGTGAAGAAAATAGGAGGAGGGGCTTGGAAGAGATTGAGAGTTTACTCATCTGTATTTATTGCCACCGCAGTTATTATCAGAACCCTGGACCTGGGGGTTGTCTGTATCTTCACTGAAAGATCTTTATGACAAATTACAGAAGATACTAGACTTAGGTATCCAGACTGCTAAGTCCTCTAGAGCAGTGGTTCTCAACCTTCCTCCTGCTGTGGTGACCCCAACTATAAAATTATTTTCGTTGCTCCTTCAAAACTGTGATTTTGCTACTGTTATGAATCACAATGTAAACATCCGTGCTTTCCAGTGCTCTTTGGAGACCCCAGAGGGCTTGCAACCAACAGGTTGAGAGCCGCAGATCTAGAGAACAGGACTAGTTTTTCATTGTGTTAGAGTGATATAGAGGATTGCAGTTGAGGAAATTGAATGACTGCATCACTATGTGTTGTCTATTTTGTGTTTCTGTGGCAAGTTACCTGAGACCTGGTACTTTGACAAAAGAAAGGCATTATAAATCTTATAGTTCTGGAGATGCATGAACATGACAGCTGTGTCTGCATGTCTCTGGCAAAAGGCACATTGCAGGTGGTATCTAAATGACAAGAAAATGGAAGAAAGCACTTGCCCAAACAGAAAGAGATTGGGCTCCCAAACAACCTATTCTCTCAACAACTAATCCAATCTCATGGGAGTTGTATTAATATGTCCCAAAGTCACTTCCTACATGACCAGATTATTTTCCACTAGCCACTGAATCATTAATTTTTTTGTTTCCTTGTGTGTGTGTTCATGCATGGTGCATTGATTTATCCATGTGTTCTTATTGTGCAATTACATGGACATATGTATGTATAGAGGTCAGAGATGTACACTGAACACATGCTTGCATGGCAGACATTTTTATCAACTGGGCCATCTCTCCAGCCCTGGCCCCACCTCCTAAATATTCTCCTATTTCAACTCTGCTAGACTGGAAACTTGGCTTCCAGCATCTGCACATTTGGAAGGTACATGGAACCCATATCCAGACGATAGCAATGATACAAATAGATTCTGAGTATCAAAAACAACTTAGCATTCAGTAAAAACGTAAAGATACTGTATTAAAACCAAAATACACACAGGTAAATACATGTCTTGTATATGAGATGTTTGGAAGGCATGAAGTAGGTATGAACATGTGCCCATTGGTTACCTTGGAAGACCCCTCAATATTAATGCTTATCCTAACTAGCATGAGTATGTAATTAAAGATTCCTTATACATAGGAAGCCAGAAGATTGTAGTAAAAATGTAATGTGCTAATTTGCTAAACTTCATAATCACTTTGTAGCTGAGTCCAACATCAGCTATCACGCTGGCCAAGGGAGGGCTCTAGTCATTGATCGTGGCTTACATTCTGGCTTTTCTCTATCCCTCCAGCCAGCTCCCAAATAATGACATGGAGACACATTATTAATTATAAAAAGCTTGGCCTTTAGCTTAGACTTGTTGTCAACTAGTTCTTATAACTTAAATGAATGTATATTTTTATTAGTCTACATTGTACCACATGGCTGCTACCGCTATCCCATTCTGTCTGTCAGACTCATTCCACAGCTGGCTGGCATCTCTCCCACCGATAGATTCATCTCTAGTTTCCTTTCTGTGCCTAGAAGTTCCACTTATCTCTTCTGCTTAGCTATTGATCATTTAGCTCTTCATTAAAACAATCAGAAGGTACCTTAGGCAGAGACACATCTTTACAGTGTAAACAAATACTGTCCAACATTCTATGTACAAAGTGATCTTTCTACAGCCCACATGTGCTCACATTTGTTTTGCTACAAGAAGTTTCTTAACAGTTCCTACGCAGCTAATGTGAGTCCCAGTATCCTAGTCCTCAACCTCTGCCCTCCCAAAGAGAAGAGGATGATGCCCAGTCAGAACTTTATACCCCTCAATAGTTAATGGTTCCTTCTAACCATTTTTAGATACCTGCAAGGAATCCAACAGGCGAAACAAATGATTACTTTATTGAAAAATTTATGATATGAATATTTTAAATCTCATTTTTTGAAGAAGAGCAAAATGTGAATATATACAAACAAACACATATTAGATTAATTCTGTTTCTCATTGCTTGGACAAGTATCTGACAGAAGCCACTGAAGTGGAAAGAACATTTTCTGGCTTATTATAGATGATATATTGAAAGTTTTATTTTTTTATATATAACTGTCAACTTGCTAACATTTTAGTTCATCCTAGGTAAGAAGGCAGCACGGGAGTGGCTCAGTCTGTGGTGGCAGAGTATGCAGTGGTAGCTTCTCATTTGACCCTGGACAGCAGGGGGCGCTAGACCAGAAGCAAAGTAGGACATGACTCTTAAAGATCTACACCAGCGCTCTACAGCCATCAGTTAGACTCCATGTTACAAAGTCTCTACAATGTCCCCTAGGCAGAGCACCCAGGTGGAGACCGAGTGTTGAAGCACACGAGTTTATAGGGCATTTCACTCTAAACCATAACAGTGTGTGTGTGTGTGTGTGTGGGGGGGGCGGGGGGGGGGGGGGGGGGGGGGGGTGATGGTGCTTACATCCCCCAACTTCCACAGGGTGTGGCTAAGTTTTTAACCAGTCTGCTTTTGGATTTCTCATTTTGCTAAGAAATATGACTGAAATTCTGTTAGAATTTATTTATGTCTTCTATTACTTCTTCATTGTATTTAAAGTTTATGGGTGTTCAATGTAAACATTTTCCAGTAATCTCTGTAATAACTTGTTTCTTTGAATAGCTGGCCATAGAAATTTATGTCCCTATAAAGCTGAAAGTAAGAATAGAAGAATTTTTGTAGCTCTTCTATGTGTATGCATGTGGATGGAATTTTAGTGCTTCTATTTACATAATGAGTTGGTGTCTTTTGTTCTCTGTAAGCTCTTTTCCTGAAGCTGTAATCTCTTGCAGAATAAAGAGATTTTTTTCAAACATCAAAGGACATTTGCAAAGTGTTGAAGGAATTTTATATGTTATGTAAACTAATGGACTGGTTCAGTTTGTTTAATCTTAGGAAAGAAAAAATGTGGTGAAAGTAGCTGGCATCTAAAAACTTGGTAGCACCTAGCACAGATGGGAATGAGGGTTATGTTTACCCCATACTCCCTTCAATGTAGACTCTTTTCATTACCTATCTGCTTTATTCCAGAGCTAAGAGCGGAGGCATTTATATTGTTTTCAAGTGTCTTGCTTTTAAGAGCTGCTTTAGGAAGAAAAGCTTATTGATCTTTTTGTAACACTAAGAGTAAGACTTCTCTTACCTTTCCCTACTTCCAAGTGTCTGATGTTTGTAAAATGATACCCTACCTCTACAGAAACAAAGTTGCTACCTATTTTATAGATTCAGAAGACTTTGAGAAGTAAGGCAGAGGCAGAGCTCAGAATATCTTAGAGGTGATCTCTCCATCTATCTCCCCATCATAGGAAAGATGAAGTCTTACGAATAACATAGTCAACTGCCAAAGATATACTGAACCCACCTCTCAAGGGAAAATGCTTTTAGATCTTCATGCTCTTCCCCAATAAGTCTGAAAGGACAAATTAATTTTAAGGTATCTTGAGGTACCTAACAATATAAATAAAAACATGTCTTTTTTTTTAAGTGTTCAACATTCTTAGCTATCAGGGAAATGCAGATGAAAATTGTTATATGATTCTACTTCACCCCAATCCAAATGGCCATCATCAAGACTACAAATGATAACACATGTACGTGATATAGAGAAAAGGGAATCCTTACACATTGTTGGTGGAAAAATAAATAGTACAGTCCCTGTGGAAATCAGTCTGGAAGTTTCTCAAAAACCTAGAAATAGATCTACCATAAGACCCAGATATACCATTCCTGGGAGTATATCCAAAGGACTCTTTATGCCCATCCATGTTCATTGCTACTGTATTCACAAAGCTAGAAAATGGCATCCAACCTCATGTGCTATGCATCAACTGAGAAATGAGTAGAGAAAATATGTTATACACACAATGGAATTTTATTCAGCTCTAAATAGAACTTACATTATGAAATTAGCAGAAAAATGATGGACCTGGAAAATAATTATAATGAGTGAGTTAATACAGACCCAGAAATGCAGGCACTACCTGCTCTTTCTTGTCTGTGTATCATAGCTTCTAGTATTTAGATTTGAGTCATGGGGAAATGAATTTAGAGACCTGGAAAAGATAAGGGGCCATGGAGGAAAGGGAGGAGACCTTGAAGTGCTTTCTTAATGCTGCCAAAATATATACTAATGCCTCTTCTCACTGTGATTATCATTGTATATTCCTTAAACAAAATTTAAGTTTTTCATTCATTGTTGCTAATAAAATGTACCCAAACAATAAAACGCCCTTTTTGAGATTCAACATAAAACTTGGCTCTCCATGACAGAATCTGCATATGTGTCTATGATGTGTGCACATATTTTCTGCTTACTGTCTCTTCAGTGATAGTAAAGTCTTCATTGGGTAAGACTTTCTGTTAGCGAGTACTCTTTAAAATAGTTTTTACTTTATTTAGTTTGAAAATTTCATACAACTTATTTTGATCATATTCTTTTCCCTCCTTCAACTCTTCCCAGATCTCCCCCACCTTCTTACCCACTCACCTTCATGTTCTGTCTCCCTTTTCTTTTTAAAAAATATTAACATACACTTTGCATGTCTATAATAATGGCTTACATAAAGGAGCTCCTAAAATATTAATTTAAATAAAGAAATACAGTAAACGTATTCTTTTTTCAAATTACATACCCATTATATCACGTAGGATATGTTTTATGAAAACTGTAGTTTCTCAACCAACATTACTTTTGGTTATTTTGATGCAGGGTCTTCAGATGCATTCCACACTAGTCTGGAACTTACAATACAGTATTGAGAGCCGCTGGTAGTGAAAGTCCATGAGAGTATACAGCAGTGACAACTAGAGTTCAGAAGGTCAACCTATCAGAACTAAGGGTTCTGTTAGAGGAAACCATCACACAAGGTGTTATGGGAATACTGTCTTTTGAATGAACTGGCTGTCTCTTGTTGTAAACTTCTTGTGCAATAACAGCCATGATTCTCCCCATCTACCGTGCATCTCCATGTTATGTGTACATGTGATCTCACGATTGCATCTCAATCTTGGGCACAACTTTCCCTATACATTTGGGGTAATTGGACAACTGTCCCCAGCTGTGTTTATTTTTCATTAACATATATCTGGCTAGGGCCATTCTCCGGACAAAAGTATTTCAGCAAAGATACCTTTGTCCAAGGACTAAACTGCACATAGATAAACATTAGCTCATCTCACTCACAGATAGAGAAAAGAACCACTAACAATTAAATCCTCAACCCCTTACCTTCACCCGGGGTTATTTACACAAGACCCTAATTTAAGAGATTTACTGCTCACATTCCTGGGGTGATGTTTTAGCCATTTGCTAGTTACTGAGTTAAGGCAGTTACTTCCCACTGACCCAAGGAGATTGCCTACAAGGCCAGGCAGGTGATAGGTGCCAAGCTTCTTTCTCGTGCAAATTAAGTTTTAACTCCTCCTCAGCCAGGTGCTATTCCTAGATTTTCTCCTCAGCAATTACTCTGAGTGAAGTGCTTTTACTAACCAAATACTACATGCTCTGACATAGGTTGCTTAGCCACCTAGCATATGTCCCCTTCCCTATCAGAAAGCAGCTGCAGCCGGGATGAGTGGGAAAAGTGGAGCCAAAGACAGTTTACTTTCTTGTGACTTACTGACCCCTAACATTGTATCTAGCCCTTTCTAGATTACAGTTTGAGCACATAAAGTCCCTAATTGATCTTAGCCTTTAGTTGACCCTACCAGAGAACTCCCCTTTAGTCACTCCCTTTTTGGGTTGTAATTGGAAGCTGACAATTAATTGCTTTATGTGTGGATCCTTATCACCTCTCTCTCTAAGACCCTGAAAACTTCAAGCCTCTCATTGCTTTACCAAAGAATTACTGTGTGGGTATATATACTGGTTCTCTGAGAGCACGGAGATGAGACTTGATGGAGAAGAACAAAGATGAGGACGGAGATGGAAAGAACTAGGTAGAGAGGAGAGAACAGCAGAAGGGACCGAGAGCAGGAGGGACCAAGAGCGGGAGGACCGAGAGCGGGAGGAACTGAGAGGAACTAAGTAAGAGAACAGAAAAGAAACTGTGCAGATAGAATCGCCATAGAAGAATAAAGTGTATGGACTAAAGAACTCAGTGTGCTTAGAGTCATTGAATATCCCTCAGATTAGAATCCTCAGCTGGTTGGTAGACTCTTCCGCGGACCCTGGGAGCAAACAATATAGGCTGGACCTAATATTGTTTGCGTTAATACAGCTCAGTCTGACATCAGCCATTGATTCTCCTGCCTCTGCCTTCTAAAAGCTAGGATTATAGACTACTATACCCAGCGTGAGAATACTCTTGATTCTTTTATTTCTAAACCATGGTCATTCATCCAAAGTGTTTCTAGTCGACTGCAATTGAATGAGATATACTTATGTTTTCTGGGCCACCATATGAAGTAGGTTTTATAATTTTCCTTTACAAAGAGGCCCTTTGAGAAGAAGTAACATGTCTTTGGTCAATAAAGAGCAAATTGAAGAATTAAAAATCAGCATCCTGGTGCCAAAACAATGCTTATCCATATACTGTGCCTTATTTCGGCAATGGTGTTACTGATGCAGTACTGCTTAAATACTGGAGTGTTAGGAGCCACTAGTACATCTCACACACACACACACACACACACATACATGCACACACACACATGCACACACACACATGCACACATGCACACACACACATGCACACACACATACACACACGCACACACACATGCACACACATGCACACACACACATGCACACATGCACACACACATGCACACACACACATGCACACACACTCTCACACACACACATGCACACACACACATGCACACACACATGCACACACACATGCACACACACACATGCACACACACACACACAGGAGAAAGAACAAGAGCTTGACAGTCACATACATAAACCTGGATTCTAAATTTAGGCATACTGCTTTTGTAGTATGACCTCATAGTAAGCCGTTGAATAAGTATGAAAGAAGGTAGCCATGTTCAATGCTAATGACATTTTATATATACATATAATAAAGTTCTGCACATTAGCCTACTCAGTGAATAAAATCCCCAAGAACTTGCTAATTTGCAACTTGTTACGCTCTGCAGAGATGAAAGTACGGGATAAAGGAGGTTTTACAGGCATTGATCATACCTGAAGGCATGAACATAATTTCACTCAACTGATGTCATTTCGTGTTCAGTAAAATGTAGATAGATGTGGTATTTGTCCTAGAGGGGACTGATAGTGGTGTTCCTTGTAGGTGGAACTTCATTAATAGTGCTTAAAGTAGACAGCAATTTTAGAAACTCTAGTATTATCTAGGTATTATGGTCTTACAGTTGGCCTGTTCTTACACCTACGTGTTACCAAAAAGCTATGGTAGAACAGATTCATTTGAAAAGTGAATAGCAGTATTTCCTGGACAGTTGAACTCAAACGTGCCATGGCCACCAATAAACATTTTGTCCTCAATCCTAATAGATGTAGGACAATCTTCATAATAGCTCTATAGGAATATCTTGTTCTCCCTTTTCACACCCAAAGACCTTCTGTTCTCAATAGTAGAGGAATCTTGCAGTAGAGGGTATGTTTTATGGTGAACTATCAGACATACTAATGGTAGAAAAAGTCTTTTCCTTCCATTCCCTTTGTTTAGCTCTAAGTGACAGAATAACCAGATTCATTAACATTTGATTGTTACATCTTCCTATAAAGTTTATAGTATAAACCTACTTACACATCTAAAATAGCCAAGCAACCATGAATAAATGTTTCCAAGTCTCTACTCTTATTGTCTACTTTTCAAAGAAGAATGGGATTTGGTTTTTAGCTGCAAGTCTTTGAATATAAATGATTAAAGTCATATTGAAGAGACAGCTTAGAAGTTGGAATTTTTAAGTACTAAAGTCAAAGATTATCATTAGACTTTGAAAACCCATTAAAATAAGTAGCATTACCAGATTGCAGTTAAGATACTAAAACAGCTTGTTAACCCAGATGAACACAAGTTTTTTTCTTCCAATTTGGTGATTCTGAAATCAAAATATTAGTGACTTCTCACCCCAGGTATAACTATTAGCAATTGTTTAATTTTCTTCTCTCTCTGTTTTATTTTATTTTATTTTACAATATAATTTAATTTTACATATCAGC
>CABHPH010157266.1:4249-24616 GCA_902168325.1 Peromyscus nudipes | reverse complement strand
TTATTTTATTTTATTTTATTGTTGTTTTTGTTTTTCAAAACAGGGTTTCTCTGTGTAGTTTTGGTGTCTGTCCTGGATCTTGCTCTGTAGACCAGGCTGGCCTTGAACCCACCTGGCTCTGACTCCAGAGTACTGGGATTAAAGGCACACACCACCACTGCCCAGTTCTTTTTTTTTTTTTTGTAGCAAGTAGATCATACTTAATTGTGTCATTTAAACTGCTGTGTTTTCATGAATTTTTGTTAATTTGGTAAATTGAAAGAGAGAACTTTTAGAATTACCTGGTTTGATTCTGCTTAACTCATTGCAATTCTATTTATATTTCTTAAATTTTAAGATATCTTTAAAATTTTGTATTTTAAGGTAACTTATGAGGAATATATTTGACATTTACATATCCTTAGACGTCAAGCTTGTCTGCTGAAAACAATGTAAAAATCGTTCTAATGACTCAGCAGTCTTCGGGCTGTCGCCTTAGCTTGTTTACATTTATTGATAGTACCAACAATGTGCTGCTGACTTTGCAGTTTCCACTTTCTGTTTTCTCTGCTTCCCTATTTCCCACCCCCTCTACTGGTATAGATGCTGTGGTGGTTTGAATAGGAATGGTTCCCATAGGCTCATATATTTAAATGCGTGGTCATTCAGGAGTGGTGTTACTTGAAAGGGATTAGGAGGTGTGGCCTTGTTGGAGGAAGTGTGTCACTGGGGGTGGGCTTTGGAGTTTCATATGTTCAAGCCAGGCCCAGTGTCCCCCTCTGCCTGCTGCCTGTGAATCCAGGTATAAAACTTTTAGCTCTTCTCCAGTCCCATGTCTGCCTGCAGGCTGCCATGCTTCCTGCCGTGATGAAAATGGGCTAAACCCCTGAACTGTAATGAAGCCCTAATTAAATGCTTTCCTTTACAAGAGTTGCCACCATCATGGTGTCTCTTCACAGAAATAGAAAACTGACTAAGACAGGAGTTAAATATATTTTCATACTTCAAGTAGCTACTCTGAAAATTTTAGCATATCCAATGGACACAGTATCCAACAGAAGTTGGTATCTTCACAAGACACTCAGAAATAGAATGGCCTTAGGACATTAGTACCAGTCAAGGTTATCTGAGCCTTTGTCATTTTTGCTGAGAATTTGTCTTGCTGTGTTTCCCCTTCTTAGGTAAATGGTTGTTGTTGTTCCATGATAATAAAGCTGTGGTCATTTGGACTTGTCTATTGTGTACCAAGTCATTTGCTCACTTTTTATTCCTCTCCCTCTGTCCTCTTCCAAATCAACATCTTTTTGCATGAAGAGCATTAGTGAGAAACTCCTTCTGTGGATCTTTTGATAGTCATTGTGATCTACTTTTGTTTGTGGGACTGTCATTTGATTCTAACTTACATGATATTAAATGAATCCAAAATACCTGTTTTTATGAGTGTTTAAACATTCTTCAGCTCACTAAGGAGGGCAAGTCACTATCTTCCCCCCTCTTCGCTGCTGCTGAGAAGCCAACCTCTCTGTCTGGTGATGGCTGTCTATGTCTCCTCTTAGCTGGTTTTGCAGTCATCTATTTGCTGCTGCTGCTCTAGAGACGACTTGAATTTTGTGGGATGTAACACGAATCTTAAAAGGTCTTATTAATAAAAAACACAACAAAACCTGGAGCTAGATGAAAGCTGAAAGATCAGAGGAATAGAACAAGCCAGCCACAAGTTCTCACTGATAGGAAATCCTTAGCCTAAGAGAGAGCTACCTCCTGTATACTCACGCCTATATACCTTTCTGTGTCCTGCTATCTTACTTTCCTCTCTCCACTGAGCTACATCACTTCCTCTTTCCGCCCAGCTCTATCACTTCCTGTCTGTCTGTACAGACTTCCAGACCTCTATGGTTAACTAGCACTGTGATTAGAAGCGTGTGCCACCATGCCTGGCTCTGTTCCCAGTGTGGCTTTGAACTCACAGAGATCTGGATGAATCTCTGTCTCCCGAATGCTAGGATTAAAGGTGTGTGCTACTATGTCCTGACTTCTATATTTAATATAGTAGCTGGATTTGTCCTCTGATCCCCAGGCAAACTTTATTTATTACAGCACAAATAAAATATCACCACAGTGGGATTTCCTGAATCTGAGAACTGCATATCACTTTCAGATACTTCCAGCCACTATCGACTGGACTTCGTGCATTCTTCCTCTAGAGCGCCCTGAGCAGTGTGTGAAACTTTCTCATTTTACTTCTGTCTTTGGCCTCCTGTGTTTTCCTGTTAGTCTCTGTGTTTTTCTCAACCGTTAACCCGATTTCCCCGCTTTTTCTCCTTTTTTATTATTTTTCCTAATTACATTTTTTCATTTTTTAATCATTTTTCTCCTCCCCCAACTCCTCTCAGATCCTCACACTGCTGTACCCACCCAACTTTATGTTCTCTTTCTTTCTATCTCACAGTCACTCGAAGAAAACAAAAACAATAAACCAAAGAAATCAACACAATAACACAAAACCAAAAATCAAAACAAACAACAAAAGACCAATAAGAGCAACAACAACAAACCCGCCCAAACCCATAACAAGTCAAAACAAAACAAAAGGTCCATAAAAAGATGATTTTGTGTTATGTTGAACACCTTCTCCTGGGCATGGGGCCTGGCCTGGAGTATAGTTGATGTGCCCAGTGACACTTCCATTGAAGAAAATGGATTTTCCCCTTTGACAGTATCAATACCCTTTGAGTGTCAATTACAGAAAGCTCTTGCTTAGGGGTGGGGCCCCAAATCCATGCAGGTCTCTGTGAGTTCACAAGTGCATCAGTCCACTGTGTCTGGGAGATGCTGTTTCCTTGTGCTTATCCATCCTCTCTGGCTCTAAGAATCTTTCTGCTTCCTTTGCCTCAAAGCTCCCAGATCCCTGAGGAGAGGGATTTGATGTAGACATTCCATGTGGGTGTGAGTGCTCCAAAGTGTCTCACTCACTGCAAAGTGTCCAGTTGTGGGTCTCTGTATTAGCTCTCAACTGCTGCAAAGGCAGCTTCTGAGATGAGGGCCAAGCGAGGCACTGATTTATGGGTACAGCAGAATGTCATTAGGAGTCCTTTGTTTGCTATTAAACTAATTTTCTGATCACTGAGTTTCTCTTCAGCCATGCCCAATATTTTTTAGTTTTCAATTTTTTTTTAGTTTTATAAGTTACTATTTATTTCTCCCCAAATTTTCCTGTTCCAGGCTTTCCCTAGCAATCATCTTTGATTATTCTCAGTAAAAAATATAGAAAACAAAAAGCAGTTAGATCGAGTCTGATATAAAGAAAATTCCTTTATGCAAACATGCAAGTGACTTTTTAATATTTTAAACAATGATGGAATTATATATTTTATGATACATTTATTTATTTATTTATTTTATGTGCATTGGTATTTTGCTGTCATGTATGTCTGTGTAAGGTTGTCATATTTGAGCTGGATTACAGAGTGTAATGAGCTGCCAGGTGGGTATTGAGATTTGAACCCAGGTCCTCTGGAAGAGCAGCCAGTGCCCTCAACCACTGAGCCATCTCTTGAGCCCCAATACATTTATTTTTAAAGGTTTACTTTTATTTTTATTAATGGTATGTGTATCTGTATGTGTGTGTACCATGTATATGTGTGTAGCCATTTCCATCAGAAGAGACCATTGGATCCCCCTGGACCTGGAGTTACAGGTGGTCCTGAGCCACCTGCTGTGGGTCCTCAAGAAAAGCAGAAAGGGCTCTCAACCACGGAGTCACCTTTCTGGACCCTGTGTGATACCTGATTCTAAGAGTAAAATTTCCATGTATCTCTCTATATGTACACACACACACACACACACACACACACACACACACATGAATAGATAGGCAGATAGATAGATAATGGATAGATAGAAATTCTTTATATGTACTTTGGGTAATATTGTATTACTTTCTTAGACTTTTGATTCCTTCCTCTATTTCAATCAAATTAATTGTGCATTTCCTTCAAATTTATCATTTGAAGTCCCTATGGTCTAATTCTGATCTTTGTTCCTTAAATGGATAATCTTTCGTGGAATAACTTTTCCTGTCAAGATCCCAGATCAAGTTAATAAAATTTCCCCCACTGGCTTTGCTGGTAGATAGGCTGTCCCCTCTCTGCCCCTTCCGGAGCTCATAGTCCTGTGTGTGCCCCAGCTTTGTAAGCTTGTGTGTGAGGTGAAGGTTTGGACAGTCTTACTTTCCAACTCAGCAGCTCCCAAGCCTTGTTTTGTGATCTGTCATCTTCCTTTAATTTGCAGAACTGACTGATGCCTCTCTACTCCCACCTGCACCCCGAAAAGCTGTTAAGTGCAGCAATGCTTTCCCAATCCATTCTCTTCGCTCCTTGCTTTTAGCTCCTGAGGATTTTATGTATGTTTTTGTGAATTTGGCTATGCATTTTAAACATGGCTCTTTGTGCTTTCTCCCAATACTTCCAGATGTTGTGTCAGAGGATTTTCTGTGTCTCTAATCTGTCCTGTTACTCAACATAAAAGTCCTACTGTTTCATCACTTAGCATTGGAACCCTCTGTGCGACTCATCCTTCTAACTGTCCCACTAGCCCTGGAAATAACAGTTGCCGCTGTGTTCTCTCTGATATGCTTGAGTATGCTAGTTCAAGGCGGAACCTTGTGTGGAGAGTGGTCTCCTCGTTTGTATTTCCAAGTTTAAGTGCATACTCCTAGTGCACAATGTCAAGGACACTTCTAGCACATAGTTTTACACTTTATTGTTTTTTCCTTTGCTCACATAACAGTGGCTCAAGGACATTCCTGGTTCAATTTCAAATCAGATGTTTATTTTACAATTTCATTAGAGGTAATGTGAGGTAATGGAAATAGCAGTGGCTGGTGTGAAATGACTAAACTAGAGCTTGCACACTACTAAGTGTGACCTTCAATGAAAGCATCCTTCCTAACGCTATTGTCTTAAAACTCTCAAGCTGTGTGTGTGTGTGTGTGTGTGTGTGTGTGTGAGAGAGAGAGAGAGAGAGAGAGAGAGAGAGAGAGAGAGAGAGAGAGAGAGAGAGAGGTGGAAATATGTAACTCATCTGAGATTTTCATCTAGCTACCAGAGCATGGAAACATTAAATCCTGCTTTTAAATCTTTAAAACAATAATTTTAAAGTCATTCACGAAAATAGAGTTAAACTCAGTAGAGTTTTTTTTCTCATCTCAGGAAAAAGGAGTCTTTACATAGGTTGTCTTAAAACTATTTAGGTAAGAAAATGGACTGGTGAAATTTCAATAGGAGCCTGTTAATTAGCCTAGTAGGTGTGGAGGTTATATGAAGGTCTGGAACTATCTGACCCAGAGCATAGGTGGAGGAATTAAATATAGTCCCCAGAGCTTGTAATTAAAGAACTAACTGTGGTGTCTCATTCTTTGCAATTCATCGTCACTCAGTACAGCCTCCATATCCTGTTTCCTCCCACTTTTACACTTGGCCTTAGTCACACAATCTAATGAAGGCCAGAAATGCTCAACAGAAGACACCAACGAGACTTAGAACCCTAGTTGCCTCATGAGCCAAGAGCCTCCTTCAGTAGTAATGATACACACACACACACACACACACACACACACACACACACACACACACAGCCCGAAGCCAGAGCACTCCTTTTAGTGAGAATGCTGGGAGGGACATTTGTTGCTCTTTTCCCTCTTGGCCTTGTAGAAACTTTAACATTTCAAAGGTGAGTCACTCTTTCCTTTTTCCCTTTCAAATTTTAGTAGGTCCATTTTGTACCAGTGATTAATGAGGTCATTTTTTTCTTTAATTTTCTTTAATAGCACTAAAAGACCTCGACGCCTGTGATATAATTTCCTCAAATAGCACTGGTAGCATTTTCTAGACTCTCTCTCTCTCTTTCTCTGTCTGTGGGACTGAAGTTGTTCCTAGGGAAATGTACCTCCCATAGACTTCCAGTAGATGGCAGGTACAGTACTTTCAACATCTCACAACGTGAAAAAAAAAAATCCAACAGCTCAGTACATAAAAATAGATGTTACTGTGTTTTAGTCTCAAGTGCAGTGGAAAGGAGGGAGGAAAACTTGTGTTTATGGATCTAGCATCATATTATCATATAAGTATCTGCTTATTTTTGTCTTCTACTAAAAATACAAATGCAACGAGTGAAAATATATCTTTATCGGGGAATGCCTGTAATTCCAGATTGCAAATTAAGCACTTAAATGTTGAATAATATAATCACCATGTTATAGGTGTTAATTAAAGTGCTTGGTGAACAAAGATACATTTAGCAATTTTTAAATATAAATTTTGGAGGATGAGAAACTATTGTTTTATGACAATTACTGTCTAATCGGCTTCCATTTACATTTTATTTATTCCTTTTTTAAGCCAGACTCGTGGATGGCAGAAGTATAAATGCAGATACATACATGTGGAGATAGACATCACAATCATTCCTTTGTTTTCCATGAATAATTAATCCTATAATGATTCCTTCCACTTACTATAGATATGAATTTCTTCAATATACTTGGAAGGAAGTTTCTCTCTGTAAGCTCTGGGAAGAAACAAGGAAGCAGACCTCTGTTAGATAAAAAAAAAATCAGAATGATTTTTTCCTACAGGAAGATGTTTGTTCTGAAGAAGGCCACTGTGAAAGCTGAAAAACATTGTGTCACCCATCCATAGACACACTTTCATTAAAAATACGTACAGATTAATACATCTGAAATAGCCAGGGCTTTCAGACATGCTGGGCTGATGCACTCAGTCCATCCATTCACCCTTCCCTTCAACTCTTACTCACCAAGTACACACCAATGTTGGGCATTATTTTTCTAAAGCACCAAGGACTTAATAATACATAAAACTTTTTTTTAAAAAGAACCAAATCAACTCAGCTTACAATTTAAGGGGAAGGACAGACAAGAAGTAAAGAAAGTAATTAAACTATGTAATATCACATTGGGGGAGATCAGAGAAAAATTCCAAAGTCCCATAGCTACAGTTTTGATGGGACTTCAGTCATCTACATCTTGTGTGTAAGCAACTTATGTGCAACATAAATGTGCTAAATTCATTGCGAAGTCATGATATGTGATCTAAGTATAGGGACATACTAATTATCCTCATTTCTTCATTACAGGTCGAATTTTTGTGTGTTTATGTTTGTTTGTTTTGAGACTGGTTCTCTCTGTGTAGCCCTGGCTGTCCTGGAACTCGCTTTGTTGATCAGGCTGGCCTCGAACTCATAGAGGTGTGCCTGCCTTTGCCTCTTATATGCAAGGATTAAAGTTGTGTACCACCCCACCTGGCCAGGTTGAATGTTTTACATTACCAAATTATATCCCAACTCCTAAATATCAGGTAAAAAATTAATAGTTATTAAAATTAAAGAGAATGGACATTAAAAAGCATTTTTAGTTGTCTAAAACAGAATTGTAATCATTTTTGTTTCCTTGGTATCTCTCTGAAGTCATTCCAGAATTTAAGAATATTGCTTCAATTTCATTTTGAAGTAATCTGCCTTTGGGGCTTTCTGTGTTTCCTATAGCAGAAGGCAAAGCCAGCCAGATTGAGCATGAAGGAATAGCAACCAAACAGAACAAAGACTCAGCCATGTAGCAGAGCTCGGCAGGTGGTAGAATAGAGCCTGGCTCACTCACTTCTCATGGTGTCTCCCATCCAACCTAGGCCTCTTCTTTTCCCTGCTCCGTCTATCTCTCCTCTTCTTGTTCCATTCTTCTCCTGTTCATTCTGCTTCCTTCTCTGTTCTGCAGAGAGGCAGACCACACTCAGCCATGCTCTCATCCTACCCATTTCAGAAGGAGGCTCTCAAAGCTGTGAGTCAAATTCTCTGCACTCTTATTTCATGGTCTTCATTTGACAAGTCTAGACCCATCCCGTCAGTCCAACAACAAGGAAGGAAAGGAATGGTCCCTTTCGTTGGTTTGTTTTGTTTTCTAATGACTCTTGATAGTGGGAAGAAGAGACTCATGTGCTGGAAAATTATCTCCAGGTGTGTCCATTATAACCGGGTAACAGAATCTAGCCCGTGTCTATTTAGGTAAGTAGATAAAGTAGTCCAACAGAGAATGCAGTTAATCCGACATATCAGTTTTCTCCTTTATCCAGGTCTTCGGTCCCATGTGCTTGCTCATTTACCTGCTCAGTCAGGCACGTTACTCCTACTTCCTTGCAGCTACAGCCAAAGAGACTTCTAGAATCACATAGAGAGGTTGTGTTTTTAGAAAAGCCTTATAGGAATTAAAATCCCTTCAGCTCCTCAAAGAATCCACCCTACATTTCCAATCACTCCCAATTAGCTCTGCTACTTAAAGATTGATGATGGTGGAAAGAATTCTGTTAACGGTGAAAATGCTACAAAGAATTTTCTACACTAATTAGAACTGGGGAATAGGTGAACTCTGTTCATTCAAACTCTCTCTTAAGACTGACGCATCACACAGATAGACTAGGGTAACTGAAAAAAATGTAGAGAGTTCCTCACTAGCTGAAAAATATAATAGCTGCTTTAAAATATGCTCAAAAATGATAAAAAATAATGTTGCATAATCCTAATTGATCTTAATAAAAACCCGGAGCCAGATATCAGGGTGAAAGTTGAAAGATCAGAGAAGCAGTGTAAGCCACCTCTTAACTCACCAACTCCTCAGCCTGCAAGATCCTGAAAAGACCTGAGTTCCTGTCTCCTCCCACCTTATATTCCTTTCTCTGCCCAGCCATATCACTTCCTGTCTCAACCTTCCTAGAACTGGGATTAAAGGTGTGTGATCCCAAGTGCTGGAGTTGAAGGTGTGTGCCACCACTGCCCAGCTGTTTCTCTTTTAGACTGGATTAATCTTGTGTATCCCAGTGTGGCCTTGAACTCAAAGAGATCCAGACAGATCTCTGCTTCTGCTTGCTGAGTGCAACCACTGCCTGACCTCTATGGCTAACTCTGTGGCTAGCTCTGTTCTCTGATCTTTAGGCAAGCTTTCATTTCTTAGATTACAAGCAATGTATCACCACAAAATAAAACTTAAAGAAACTTAAAACAGCAGTTTTTGAGTCAGATATGTGACAAATGAAGACCCGTGATAGAGGTAAAGTATGACCGCACTTTATATATAACAGCCAAGAGAAACAATTCATTGTTGAATTCATGAAGTTTCATTAAAGTAATATGGTGGGAGAGCCAAGGGTAAGATTGAGAAGCAGGAGAAGCTTATTATTTGGACAGTCTTGCAAAGGCTGGCTATGAGGAAGCACGGAGCTCATTATGAAAGTAAGAACTGAAGAGGAATTGTGTATGAACTTTTCTGGGTCATTCTCTTGGCTGTCAACTGCCTGGAGTTTGGTTGCCTGGGGACTCTCTTTTTTATTTTGCTTTGTTCACAGTATCTCTCAGCTGGGTTAGCTGTCTGCACTCACAGACTAAGACATTTTCACTGGATCATGCTTAATGCTTTCACAAAGCCCTAAAGAGACTGAAGAGCTTTCTACATCATCAAACGAATTGTGGACCCTATACTTCCAATTACTAGTATTGGCAAGTTAAGTCTTGTACACAAATGTGGAAGAAAAAAATGTCACCCACTGTCTTGCAAAACGTCTTCTAGGTCACAGTACATATGTGCTACCTTCTCATACCATGCTCTTCTACTCTGCAAAGTGTGCTTCTATTTTCTTATTGTTCATTAGGAACAATCCAGAGTTAGTGAATTTTGTATTGTTTCTGAGGGCATAACCCCAAAATTGCACACACTATTGCCTTCTCAACAGGTCCTTCTTTGTTTTCCTAATTCCTTTTTTTTTTTCATGGTGCAATCTACACATTCTTGTATGCTACAATCTATATCTCCTATCTCCCTCTCCCTCTTCCCACTCCTCTTCCCGTGTATGTGTGTGTGTGTGTGTGTGTGTGTGTGTGTGTGTGTGTGTGTGTGTGTGTGTGAGATTTGATATGGTAATGATATATTCCAGACCAGGTCAGGTTTTTCAGGCTCATTTCATTTCAGTTACCTTCTAGTAACATAACTCATCACCATGGCTCCTGGAGCCCCATGCCATGACTGCCTATATGCAATCTATGTACACATTTGTGTGAAAATCCAACCAAGCATCACTTGCTTTTAAGCAATTGAAGAAAGCCTAATTTGCCAGAAGGTGGGAATAATTACCACATGACAAAAATCCCTAATCAATTAAAGAGCTTAGCATTAAAAGTTTCCAAAGCCATCAGTCAGACATTTACTATCTAAAGTAGCAATCAGGAAAGGGTAATGACACTGCTTCCAGATGGTTAAAAATTAGAATAAGAATCTTTTCCCCCAAAGGTGGAGTAGTTACATTGGTGAAAAGTATATAACACTCTCAGTAGCAGTGAAGCACTTTATAATTCAAATGCACAAATTTTATATGTAAATTTGGACTTACCCCACCCCACACACATACACATACCCAAATGAGTAGTTGTTTAGGCACTGAAGTAATTTTTTTTTCATCTGTTCCCTTGTCTTTGTAGCCTAGACATGACTTTAAAGGACCATCACAGTATTCAACAGTATGAGCATGATATTCAGGTAATTTAGGGGGAGGGGAATTCTTTTTTAACTATTCTAGGGCTCCACCTGGAAGCAGATTTCCCACCTGTGATTGTTTACTCACCATTTACAACATGAGACAACATCCAAGATCACCCCAGACAGACCCATTCTGCCAGATCTCCAGGAACCAGTGCACAGTTATCAGCCATCAAAGAGATGGAGCTGTGTCTCAGTGGTTACAAGCCAGATGACCTTTAATAAGCTAATACATTTCTTTTGACCTATGGTTTCTTATTCTTAAGATGAAGAGCAAGGTAATTCTGCCAAAAATAAAATATAAATTAAAAAAACAAATCAAAGATTTTAAGGTATTTAAATGCTTAAAAGGTCTTTCATTTACAATATAGTTTTGAAAAATTTTGATTCATATAGAACCTCTAGTTGGGATTTAATGTATGCTGATCATGGGAGATTTTCCAGAGGCTTTGGCTGTGTATAGTAGATAAGTCAATGTCATATGACTTGGTTTCCTATGGTGTCCAAAATGAAACATTCAGACTGTACAATAAACCATCAGGCTTTCAAAAATGTAAAGATGGATCATAATCAGTACATCATCCAAAAATCACAACTCCTCCTTTAGAAGTAAAGGTTCCTGGGATACTGTGAGGACACTAAGATATCTTTTAACCTTACATTACCTTAAAAAGTCAAAATCTAACAATCACAACCAACCCTTTAGGAACAAAAACAATTATTTCATTTATTTGTTGCTATATAGGATGAAAAAATCACTGTAAATATACAGATTTTCCACCTCTGGATACAATAAAGGTTTTTGTGGAAATGTGTAACTTTGAAAATTAACTTAAGTATGAATGGAAACTGGTAGATATGGTTCTTTTGGGTAGTGTAGAACCTTCTAGCAGTGGCTTGCTCTTTGGATGTAGCATGTCTTGATCACAAGAGTTAGTACCAAAGTCCCCATGATTTTTTAAGGGTCAAGTGTCTTTGAGTAAGGTTTTGTACAATCAGTGACTAGTTTAGTAACATAGAGAATGAGCAAGTTTGTCTTGTTCCTTTTTTTCTTTATTAAGATTTTATTTATTCATTTTACATACCAACCACAGATCTCCCTCTCTTCCCTCCTCCTGCACCGCCCCCCTCCCCAGCCTTCCACCCCTCAACCCATGCCCCATTCCCTCCTCTGAAAAGCTAAGGCCTCCCATGGGGAGCCAGCAAAGACTAGTACATTCAGTTGAGGCAGGACCAAGGATCAAGGATGAATGAGGTGTCCCACCATAGGTAATGGACTCCAAAAAGCCGGCTAATGTAACGGGGATAGATCCTGATTCTACTGCCAGGAGGCTCCTTAAGCAGACCAAGCTACACAACTATTTGTTCTTGATTTTAGTGGAAGTGTTTCAGGTTTCTCTCCATTTAGGATGATGTTGACTATGGACTTGGTGTAAATTGCCTTTATTATGTTGAGGTATGTCCCTTGTATTCCTAATCTGTCTAGGACTTTTTCATGAAAGGGTGTTGGATTTGCTAAAGACCTTTTCTGAATCTAATGAGATGATCATGTGAGGTTTTTTTCTTTCAGTTTGTTTATATGCTGGATTATATTTATTGACTTTTATATATTGAATTGCTCCTATATCTCTAGGATGAAGAGTACTTGATCGTGGTCAGGTGAAAATGCATGTTCGTTTCAATTCAGTTGTTAAGTAATACATATATTTCTTAACATAAATATAATCAAGCAAGTCCTCTTTGCAGCAGAAATGGTGAATATGAATATCAAATGGTTCAGAGTCCTTTGATCTGTGTACAGGCTGCAAATGTTTGGAGCCTTCAGCAGGTTCTCAACTGTTTAAATGACCCTGTTTTCCAGAACAGAACATTCTTGAGAAAATATTTCTTTCTGAGCCTTTGGTTGCTGTAGAACAAGATAAACAAGTTTTTATTGAAGTAAAAATAGGTAACTTTCACTTCAAGAAGTAAACATGTTATTCAAAGAAGTACATTTGTCATCAGAAATGTCTGATTGTTTCCTGAATGTTAACTTGGCAAACGTATTCCTATTTCTATTTATCTCCAACTGGAACCCTTCCCTGAAGCATACTCATTTCTAAACATGGTTTTTTGTACATACCCAGTGATCTGCCAACATGCACACATGTACACACATATACACAAATATACATATGCACATTTATACACACGGAGACACATACATATACACACATGCACAAAGATATATACTTATACACATAGACATGCGTATATAACACATACACACAGAGACATATATATTGACATAGACATACAGACATTTACACACAGGCACATGCACACACACACACACACACACACACACACACACACGCACACACACACCTTTCTGTAAAAATACATACAATGTCATTCATTAATGTCAAATACTTCCCTAGTACAGACCAGTTGTATTCAGTTTGTACCAGACAGGGCAAATGTAGACTAAAAGTGACCATTTATTAATGGTTGGGTTTCTGAAAGGGGAAAGTTGAACAGTGTAAACATTCCTTTAACTTACCTGCATTGTCGTTAAGACACCTTATTTAAAACCTTGTTGGAGAAACTTCAAATCAAGCTGTAAGAGTTTGTCCTTATTTGGAGCTCCTGCAATTGAACTGAAATTCAATTCCGTATGTAAAACTCACTTTCAATCACTTGGGTCTTGTTCCACAACATTCACAAACTCCTCTCAAAGAAAGGAGTTATTGTTGGAAGGATAAGTGTGATTGCCCCAAGCAAAATGAGCTTAGCTTTCATCAGTGAAGAGACTTTGAAAACTCTCAATATAATGTAAGTGAGTAAGACCAAGAACCCCAAGAGTTGCCCAGAGCAACAGACATGACCACGCTTTCTGCATGCTCACCTCCGGTTTCAGGTGAACACAGCAAGGAATGAGGTGGGAGAGTGTGTCATAACACGAGACAATTGCTAAGTTTTACATTCTAATTTGAAACACCTTGAATTCTTTCTGTGTGTACCTTCCTACCCTTCTAGAGAGCCTGAACACCTAAGCCATTTTAATGAACTTTGTCATACTCAGCACACACAGACTCAGGATTTGGGATGTGGGTATGTTTTCTCACTGATTATCCATCCCACCAGAAATGCTTAAAAGGCCTTCTCTGGTGATGGGAATGATGGAGGGACTATGTTGCACATATTTATCAATTGTAGTTTTGAGTTCCTTCCTTTGAATTGCCCTATGCTTTTGATGGTTCGCTGTGACAAGTACTCGAACAGAACCCTCACAAGGTAATTGTTATCCAAACTGGCTTCACAGCTGTGGTGGTTTGTATGGGAAATGTTCCTCATAGGCTCACATGTTTAAACACTTGGTTCTCAGCTACTGGGACTATTTGGGAGGTTATGGAACCTTCAGAAGGTAGAGGCTTGCTGGAGGAGATACATCACTAGGGGAAAGCTTTGAGGGTTTATAGCCTGGCCCCACTTTCTTCTTGCTTGCTCCTGTGTTCAGATGAAAATATGGTCACCCTAGCTTTCTGCCCCCGCCTTTTGCCATGCTTTTCATAATTCACTGTGTCTTCCCAGCCATGCAAGGCCTCTATCTTTCTAGAACCTTAAACCAAAACAAACCCTTAATCCCGTAAATTGCTTTTTTCAGGGTGTTTTTTTTTTAATCATAGCAACAGGAACAAAACTGTTACAGTATCTCAGTCTGGATGGATTTTTAACCATTTTGAAGATTTATTTCCAGTAAGAATAATTTTTGAAGTAATTTGGGAATAGTATAAGAAATACTTGTAGGCGCATAAGGATTTGTAGAGTTTAAGTTACTTTCTTCCCAGGTGTAAATTAAATAAATATAGTCTCCTTAGAACCTGAATTGGGAAACTGAAAACAAAATTTAAAAAAGGAAATTGACTGAGCAAAATGACTAGTGACTTCTGTGCTGAACAAGTCCAATAATGTTAGGTGACCACGTGAAACTTAGAGATTTGAGCCTGTGTGGCACATAAACGTGTCCTTTTCATATAGGACAATCTAATTCCAGACCATACAATCTTTTTTTTTTTTTTTTAAAAAAAGCAGCCATTACCCTTTCACACTGTGTGTGCATACTAAGTTTTGAACCCTTGAACCAATGCAATGATGGACTCAAACAATAGTGACAATAAAGGTAGGAATCACTCTTGCTAGGTACAAGGAATTTTACATTATTTATTATTATTAGCATTATTATTATTTTTTTTTGAGACAGGGTTTCTCTGTATTGCACTGGCTGTCCTGGAACTAGCTCTGTAGACCAGGCTGGAATCAAGCTCACAGAGATCTACCCACCTCTGCCTTCTGAGTGCTGGGTTTAAAGGCATGTGCCACCACCACCACCTGGCTACATTGTTTACTATAAAAATATGATTGTAAACAAAATATTGTCATCCTCACTTTCCAAACAAAGGCATAAAAACTCAAAGTGTTTCGATCACTTGCAAGCTCATGGAGGGAGACAGCACTTGCCACGTCAACCTTTGAGCTCAGTTTTAGCTAAATGCTAAGTGTATATCATATTTCATTCAATTTTGCTGTGAATAAAAAATTGAAAACCATGAGGTTTATTATGTACTTATGTTGTCGAATTGGAGTTCTAAATAACTGCCTTCTCAGTCACTGTTCTCTTTACTAGGGAAAAAAAAAACCCTAGAGTTGAACTAGATGAGTATAAGATGAGGCTTGTAGCACCAAGTGTGAGTTAACCCAACTAAAAAAAATAGTAGGAATCTTTCTCACTGCCTGATTTTCCCTACAGTTGGCTAAATTACCACTTGCAATTCTCCAAATAGCAAGTAACAGAGACCAGAATAAATAACTTTTACGTTTAAAAATTTTAAATACTTTTGAGTAAGGACCGACAAATCTATCAGAGCTTAATGATGCTTTAAAACGTGAAACTTTCTCAATGTCAAGTGAACCCAGGTTGGTGCACCCGCATGCACACATTGCCCTTTTTCTCAGATTGGCTATTTTAAAAGCACAGCCAGCATTACCACTGTGTACCCTGGTGTCAGGTCCCGGTGTGACCTGCCAAAGTAATCAGGCCACGTTCCCTGTGAGAGCACCTACTGCTTTTAGAGTGCCTCAGCACATCCTTCAGACAAATGGAGATGCCTTTAATAACATATATATCAGGAGTCTTCTGAAAATACGATGACATACAGTCTAAAGAAGCCTATGCTCAAAATATCCCCTGTCAAGGCTGGAGGGTATAGGTCAGCTGTGCATGGCAAACTTGAATCCCTGGACCTGATTCTCAGGACCAAAAATGTGTCACTACCACACATTTGCACTACAGTTTTCTTAGAGCTATAAGCATGTTTGTAAGTGATAAGCTTAGCATTATAAGCACTTCTAACAAAGCTATAAGACACATTTGTGTCTCCAGTGAAATGACAACGAATTTCATTTTGATTTGAAATTGTGGCATCTCTGTGCTGCCTATCTGACTTACGGTCAGAATTCCTGTTTTCACCAGTTCTGAAGAACTTATCTGGACCCATGCATTCTAACGTTGTTGACGTAGGAGCACGTATTAGAATGGATGATGTTTGGCTCTGTCCTTGGCTTAGACATAGTTCTCGTAGTTCTCATGGCAGTTCTTCAATTTCTACTGGACAATGGCAATTATTTGACCTTTCAGTTAGAAATTTTAAGAGGCTCTCTTGAGGCACATGTAGTCCAGATACTGTTTAAAAGTCTCCTATGGGCACCACATGTCATCTAACTATCAGGACTGAGGCTTGTAAGTTGGAAGAAAATCTCAGAAGCGGTAGTAGAAAATGCCTGTGACACAGAGAAAACAGTGGTGGAAACATGGATTCTGGCAATTTTGAACAGCAGCGTGACTTGTGTGAAGACAGTCTGAGTGGGACGAATGCTCCAGAGATGCTTTAGCAGAGATATTTGCTAACGTATTTCTTTCCAGAGGAGTAAAATGAGATTTTAAAAACCTTTGTCCACATAAATATAAAATAGCACTCTCAGTTCAAAACGAATCCTCTAAGTGATCATAAAAGCCCATCTTGCTTTAATAGTTTTTCTTTCTCAGTGACACATATAATAGTGGTGTATTTTCCAGGAGACAGTGATGTTATGATCAAAGGGTTCAGAGATTTAGACTGTAATCAGCATCTTCCCTATGTACTGAATTAATTGAATGATCCTATAAGTTTTGCTTCAATATAATTTTAAACTGACCACCCTTTTCTACCTGCATATGCCCCTTCATGAATTACAAGTCTCATTCTTTCTCCAAGATTGCTGAAACCGTCTTAGGTAGACTTACTTGCCTCTGTTCTCTTCCCAGACCAATGTAGCCTTCTTAAAGACTGAATGATCTCTATGAAGTAGCTACATTCAGGTCATTTCTCAGGTTGAAATCTCATACACTAACATATGATTGATGCTGTAGTATGAGTATGAGATTTTCAAACAGGTTCATATATCAGGTGCTGGTTGCCTGCTCATGGACATTGAGAAGTGATTACATCCTGAGGACTCTGAACTAAGCAATGGAACCATCCTTGGTGGAGTCATAATCTAATATCATTAATAGGAGATAGGGCCTAGTTGGAGAAAGTAGGTCACTCACTTCATGTCCTGAGAAGATGTGTCTTGTCCCTGCCTCTTTCCCACATCTGCTTCCTGTTCATTGGGAAGTAAAATACTCTATCAGGCTTATGCTTCCATGTAATTCTATCTGGACACCTTGCTTCTGAAGCAATGATACAGTTGACCTTGGGCTGATACTGCTAAAGCTAAGTAAAAAAAATAAGACAAAGATCTGACTAATATAGTTCGTAAATAGACTCTAAGCATGATCTTTCTCCACATGACCACAGCTAGTCAATCAAGAATTTTTCTTTCCTTTCATTTGCATATGTTCAGGGAGGTCAGAATTTGTGTCTACCTTGCCAGCCCAAATTCTATTGACACTTGGTATGTCTGTAGTAAATTTGTCATTGAGTAAATGTAACCAACCTGTTTTACAATCTAATTACTTAAAAACTCTCTCTGAGCAATAGCTACCTATCTCTAGTTTCTACTGAAGGTTATCCAAAAGCTACAGGAAATGACGTCCTTAACTCTTCAAAACAGTAATCACGATCACTCAGAGTTTAGCCCCTGGTATCATTTGTGGTCTTGTCTCTTTCCCACTCTGCTTGCATCCTTTACTCTCACCATATCATACCTTTGTCGATTCCAAATAATCCTGGTAAAATTCATCACATCTTCCCATATACCATCATTGAACAACTAAGTTGGCATTGTAACATTGAGCCAAGTATATGTCAGCTTGATAGCTAGAAATTGAGCTCTTGAAGAGATACTGCTATACTCATATTTTATGCTCTAAAAGCATTGAATTGGGCATTTCCTGGAAACCTGCCAGCTTTACCAGCCAGGGAAATGTAGGCAATCTTCTCTTTTACCCTCTCCTTCTAATTCAAACCCCTAGTCTAATCCCCAGCTCTAAAGCAAACTACCTGATGTTGAATCTCCCTATCTCTGCCTCCATTCCCAGGGGTCTAGGTAGATCCTGGGGGTACACTTCTTTCCTCCCTCCTCTGGGTCTCCCTCCCCTCTAGTCCATTCCCAATACCTAGTAACACATTCTGAGATCCCCAGAGGCCACATCTGGCAGGATCTCAGAAGTACTTCCTACCAGGCACCACACAGCCACCACACTCTCCTAAGAACCACAAAGGGCAACAGAAACTAAGGAATAAAACACCCATCCAAAAAGACAAGACCAGATATCAGTGCCCAGAGTTACAATAATAAAAAACCCAGATGCCTAGATGCCAGCATAAAAAACACAGTAACAGCCAGGGCAATATGTCTCTACTAGAGCCCAGCAACCCCACTATAGTAGGCCCTGAGAAATATTATACTGCTGAAGCACAAGACAAAGACTTCAAAATAGCTACTAGGAATAGGTCATTTAAAAGGATATGAATAAATCCGTTAATGAAAACATAAACAGTGGAATGAAATGAAGAAAACTGTTAAAGACCTGAAAGTGGAAATAGATCATAAAGAAAAACCTGAGAGAAATATGAAAATGAAAAATTTAGGAGCTTGAACAGGAACCTCAGAGGGAAGCCTCACCAACAGAATACAGAAGATGGGAGCAAGAATCTCAGGCATTGAGGACAAGATACAAAAAATGATTATCTTGGTCAAAAAAATGCTAAATCTAAAAAAAAATCTAGGAATTCTGTGATAGTATAAAAAGACCTATTCTACAAAGAATAGGGATAGAGAAGAAACTCCGGTCAAAGGAACAGAAAATATTTTCAACAAAATCAAAGAAGAAAATTTTGCTCGCCTAAAGGAAAGGATACCTATCAAAGTACAAGAAGCATACAGAACACCAGAGAGATTGGACCAGAAAAGAAATTCCCCATGGCACATAATAATCAAACACTAAACATACAGGACAAGAAAGAATATTAAAAGCTGCAAGGGAAAAAGACCCAAACAAATAACATACAAAGGCAGGTCTATTAGAATAGCACTTGAATATTCAATGGAGATTCTAAAATCCAGAAGGGTCGAATGGATATTCTACAAATTCTAAGAGACCACAGATGCCAGCCCAGAATACTATACCCAATAAAACTCTCAACGACAATAGATGGAGAAAGAAATTCCATGAGAAAACCAGATTTAAGCAGCTCTACAGAAGGAACTAGAAGGACAACTTCAACATAAAGAGGTAAACCACACCTACTCAAACACAAGCATTAAATAATATTGAAGAACAAAGCCAAAAGATGGGGGGGATCTATACTACAACAAAGAACAGGTATTAACAAATACTGTTCATTGATACCTCTCAACATCAGCGGCTTCAATTCCCCAACAAAAAGACACAGACTAACAGAATGGATTTGAAAAAAGGATCCATCCTTCTGCTGCATCCACTAAAAATACATTAACATCAAAGATAGACATTACCTCGGGGTAAAAGGATGGAAAAATTTATCCCAAGCAAATAGACCCAAGAAGCAAATCGGCATAGCTATTTCAATATTTGGCAAAATAGACTTCAAACTGAAACTAATCAGAAGAGATAGGGAAGGATGCTCCCTACTCATTAAAGGAAAAATCCACAAAGAGGATATTGCAAATCTTAACATCTATGCACCAAACACGAGGGTACCACATTCATAAAAGAAACACTACTACAGCTAAAATCACACATTAACCCTCAAACACTGATAGTGGCAGCCTCCAGGCTCACACTTGCCAATAGATTGGACATCCAATCCGGACAAAAACTAAACAGAGAGATGCTATAGCTAACTGACTTCATAAACTAAATAGGCCTAACAGATCCATTTAGAACATTTCACCCAAACACAAAAGAATATTCCTTCTTTTCAGCAGTTCATGGAACTTTCTCCAAAATTGGCCACATACTAAGACACAAAGACAATCTCAAGAGATACAAAAAAAAAAAAAAAAAAGCGAATATAGGATATTATCAGCATCCTACCTGATCACCATTGATTAAAGCTGGATATCAACAACAGCCTAAAGCTTACAAACTCATGGGAAATGAACAACTCTCTACTGAATGAAAAATGGTCAAGGCAGAAATTAAGAAAGACATTAAAGATTTCCTAGACTTAACTGAAAATAAATACACAACATACCCAAGTTTATGGGACTCAATGAAAGTGGTTCTAAGAGTCAAGTTCATAACTAAGTGCCTACTTGAGAGAGAGGGAAAGAGAGAGAGAGAGAGA
>CABHPH010157265.1:0-10134 GCA_902168325.1 Peromyscus nudipes | reverse complement strand
TTTCATCTCTCAAAGGTGGGGGTATTTATTTTATTATACTGTAGTAGTGTTTCATTCTCTTTAAAAAAATAAAGCCATCGTTCACAGATGCCAAAAAAAAAAGAAAGAAAAGAAAGAAAAGAAAAGAAAACCTGGGAATGAATTTGGTTTTCCTGTGCATGCCATAAAATACTACTACATTTTTATGAATGACAATATGGGTAAAGTATTTTGATTTACTATAAATATTGAGAAACAATTTGTGATTGTTAATATTTGTTGTCAACTTATCACCCAGGAGACAGAACTCCTCCTGTTACATCTCTGCGGGATTGTCTAGATTAAGGTTAGCCCCTGAGAAGGTATGTGAGGGATTATCCTAAATTAATTGATGTTGGAAGACCCATCTTAATTTGCACAGGACCATTCTCTGAGCAGGGTGTCTGGGACTGTCTAACTTAGCCCCAATAATCACGTGCTAATTCCCTGCTCTCAGCTCTTGATTGTAGATGTAGTGGATGTAATGTTGCCAGTTCTTCAAGATCCTGTTGTCTTACTTCCCCAGAGAAGGGGGCTGTAATCTGGAACTATGAGTCTAATAATCATTTTTTTCTCTTAAGTTGCTTTTGTCGGGATATTTTATTACAGCAAGAAAAAAAAAGGAACTAAGATTCAAAAGAATTCTAAGACTACTTCACAGATATTAGCAACCCAAAAGATAGAAGGTTTGTCTTTAGAAGTCTCTTCATTGAAAAACTCTCTGATATCTACTAAATCCTATATATTTAGACAATTCAATAATCTACAACACTTATTTCCTTCTGAAAGCAGTCATAATGAGTCAAATTGACCCAGCACAATTTATTAGACACATGTTTTCACAGGTTTAAAACAAAGATAGACAAGGACTTTGTCACTCTGAAGGAAATGGGGACTAATGAGAATTTTCCATACTTTTGATTTCTGATACAGTTGTTTTCTTGATATCAAGTGCTGCTGTGTCATTTTGGCATTAAGTCTCTTTTCTAAGGAAGGGTAGAAGATGTCAAACTGAAGGTAAATGAAAAGTTATGAGTTCTTTTTTGAAGCATACTTCATTGGTAAATTGAGTCTACTTAAAATGAGCAAACCAGATAATTTGATTTCTGAAAAGAGGATCTCTTCACCATAGTTTTAGGTAAGATTCAGTGAAACTTAATGCCTACTAATGACATATCATGTAGTAGAATAAAGAAATCAGGGTCAGAGTAGCAAGTGCTTACAAATAAATAGCTTTAACGACTGACTGGACAATTTTCCCAGTGTAGTACTTACACACAGTGTTAGAGGCAAGGACATAGAGCCAATTGGAAAAAGACAAAATGACAGGGCAAGTAGGAAGTAAAATTATATATAATAATATGCCTGATGGAGAAATGTTGGGATTGATAAAAACCTGTGTTGGCTCTTCAAGAATTTTTTTTTCTCTGACATATCTAACTCTGATATGACTTTAATGGAAGCGTTTGATTTTTTAGCAATATAGATAGGTAAGTCCCACTAAATAGATAGGTCAACATTAGGGATCAGCAAGTAGTGATTAATAAAGTTCTCTATATTTTCCAGTGATTCAAGCATGGTGGTCAATTTCCTGGTCTCCACTGTGCTAAAGAACACATGAAAGTCATTATAATAGTTGGCTTTTGAGTAACACATTTCTAATGTATTTAGTAGCTATTTGACTTAAAAAAAACTTACAGATGCAAAAATACTGTCAGGATGAACAAATAGATGAATAAAAATGAGTCAGTGTGCCCAGGGCAGATATTCTTTCATCATGGACTATCCTAGTGAAGATGGGTCTCTATGACCAACCTCAACTCTGGCATACACAATAAACCTATTTCCATCCTACCTTAAGAAGCTCACAGGCTACACACACATGATGGAAAGAATGGGTAACTTCAGAAAGGAACGGATTCTTTGGTGCAGAAGTATTCATTCCTTTTGTAAAATTAGAATTTAAACTATCCATAAAACATAATACTATAAATATTTATAGGGAATAATGTGATGTTTTGATACACAAATCTATCAGATGTTTAAAATTGAATTAAAACTTACATATCATACGTGCTTGATGCTGGCTTGATAACAAGTTGGACATGTGTACATCTGTAATCCCAGCAATGGAGAGGCTGAGGCAAAAGTGCCATGAGTTGCAGCAGGCCATTGTTTAGTTCAGAATCCTAACAAGAAGAAAACTGTGTATTCGACTGAAGACAGAATGAGATGATTTCAGTGATGTAACTAGACAACGGATTGACTGACAGAGACAGTAAAAGGTATAGGAATAGCAAGAGTACTGTACCATTTTTATATGTGTAGTCTTAAGGAAGAGAGAACTATTACATCTTTGTGAGAGGCACAGTGATGGGAAAGGAAATACCTACCAAGATAGAGGGAGATGAGCAAGCCACTGTCTGAGCCACAGCATGACAGAGAGCGTATATGGGATGTAAACACCTGCTCTGTTTTCCTCCATGTCTTCTAATATTCTTCTGGAGCATTGCAGAAGCTGCATTGAAGCCCAAGGACAAGAGGAAGCCTGGGGATACATCTCCAAGTGGTTAGTATCCTGGGCATACAGATCAAAGGAGAGAAGGCAGAATTGGAGAGAATGAGCCAAATTAGAATATCACAAACTCCATTTCAGAAATCAGGACTTCCAATCCTGGTACAGCCGAAGCTGGGTTAAAGTAATCCTAGTTAGAACTTAATGAGAAGGAGATGAAAGCTCAACAGCCATCTGGGGACTTTGCAGTTGATTTGTAGTGGGTAGCCATTCCAACTTTGATCTGAAAGTTCCAACCCCCATTGAGGCTTCAATAACTGTCACGCCTACAAGGCGTGGCCGAGAGAGAGGACCCTGAAGACCCAAGATCCGGATGTGCCAGCTCTCTTGGTTCCTAGACCCTGGACGCTGGAGGTAGACTAAGCAGAATTCTCCAGAGAACACCGCCAGACTGTGCTACACCTTTCCCAGACCCCGTTACCTATTCCTTCACTTGTGAGTTACCCCACAAAATAAACCTCCCTTTTAACTACCTGGAGTTGCCTTAATAATTTCACCAATATCTGGCGCCCAACATGGTGCATGAACCCATGACCCTGGGATTAAGAGTCCCATGCTCTACCGACTGAGCTAGCCGGGCCAGTCCCCACCTTTTCCAGGGTTTCTTTGAGGAAGAGAGAGGAATAAGAAATATTAGTTAGAATAATAGGCCTAGTCGACAAGAGGAAGAAAGACAGAAACACAGTATAGCTTTGGGAGGCCCTGGATCAATATCCACCTGCCACACACTTTATTCAAAAAGGATTTTTATAACAATGCCAAGGGGCAAGGCAAAAGACCTCCCCTTTGCTAGGTATAATCAAGTGTAGACCCTTCCAAACACCTGGTACCCAGATCTGTGTTCCAATCATCCTCTTATGCAGCCCTGCTGGGTAAAGCAAGCTTGGATTTCGCTAGGAAACCTTTGTGGGCTTCCACAATTCTTAAGCTTCCATTTGAATGCTCTTTGCTATTTTTGTCTGCATGAATCTTTGCTCAGATGAAGATGGCCCACTCCCAGCCATTCAGTCACTTCTGCCTCAGTGTCTTGCCATTCTTCCTATCCGCAGCATTCCTCTTAATTCTCCCAAGCTAAAGTCCTTAGAAAGATCATCTTTTTCTGTTCACAGAGCCAATTATTCTTTTGGTATTCCACAACATTTAAATGCCTGTGTCATTCATTTGGAGTGTATTTTATAGCGTCTATTAATTTTTTTCTTTTTTTCCAATTTATTCTTCTCTTATATATCACATCCCAACTCCAGTTTCTCCTCCCTCCTCTCTTCCCATCCCCGCTCACACCATCTACCCTTTCCCCCAACCCACTCTTCCTCCATGTCCCCTCAGAAAGGGGCAGATCTCTCAAGGATATCAACCAGATATGGCATATCAAGTTACACTAAGACTAGGCACCTCTCTTCATATCAAGGCTGGGCAAGGCAACCCAGTAGGAAAAAAAGCATCCCAAAAGCCAGCAAAGTAGTCAGAGATAGCCTCCACTCCCACAAGAAGACCAAGTTATGTAACTGTCACATATACGCAGAGGGCCTAGGTCAGACCCATGCAGGCTCCCTGGTTATTGGTTCAGTCTCTGTGAGCCCCTACCAGGTTAGTTGATTCTGTGTGTTTTCTTGTGTTGTCCTCCACCCCTCTGGCTCCTACAATCCTTTCTCTCCTTCTTCCATAGGTTTTCCCAAGCTCTGTTTAATGCTTGGCTGTGGGTCTCTGCATCTGTTTCCACTAGTTGCTGGATAAAGCCCCTCTGATGACAGTTACGCCAGGCTCCTGTCTACTAGTACAGCAGAATATCATTAGGAATCATTTCATTACTTAATTTCTTTAATCTTTATTCTGTCTTACCATCTGGATCTTCCGTGAAAATACCTCTTGTATCTGATGACAATTTAAAAAATCCAGAAGGATTCTGAGGTCACCTTGGAAATCAGGATACTGTACTTACTTAAATAGTTCAGAAGTGTCTGTTGTAGCCCATTACAAGTATTCCATGGGATTTGGCCATTCTTGAATTAAGTGTCAGAGGGTGACAAAGGGTGACTAAGCAATTTATTCATCCTCCTACTCTGTGCTTAGCATAGTGCCTTAGATGAGGTAGGTTTGTAACAAATGTTTCTTGATTGAGTGTTTTGATGTCCTTACAATTTATATACATGATGGACCAGGTGTCAATGAAAAATTTTGAATTCTGGAACAGAATTTTTATTCCAGCATCTTTCTCTTTTGAGAAAAAGGTGTACAGCTTGAATTTGTTCTCAAAATACCTTCCTTGTAATAGTAAAATGAAACACCGTGCCATAGTCAGAAGAGCCAAGTGAAATAAAACGGTGGCTGCATACTGCAAGGGAGAGAGCTGGGAGAGGCTGGCTTCCACGCACTGCTTCTAAAGCTGGCTCACTGCCTTAATGGTCATGCCATACATTGAGCTGCTGAATGCTCTCTGCTGCCGCCACTGCTGTTAGAGGTGTTTGTTCTCACTGAAGGGGGAGGGGAACGCAACCCCAGCATTCAGTACATAAGCCCGAACTTGAGTTGGAAAATTCAGAATGATTCATTATTTATGCTCTCATGCTTCGTCCTGATCTTTCCTTAATATAGAAGCTGCGTGCATTCTTCTCATAACTTTCTTTGTGTCCATTTTCAATCGTATCTCTTTCCTGCATGACTTACTGACTACAATTCATTCCTGTAACACTTTCGGTTCCTAGCATGCTGAAGTCTGGTGGTGTGTGCTCATTAAAATTTGGCCGAAGAGAAGTTGATTAACAGGTTCTGGCTGAATAGACACTTTCTTAAAATTTAATATATATTTTTAAAATGTGAGTGTTGGAGTAGGAGCTAAGTGCTTCGAGGATTTCCATAGTTAACCCATGACCAAGTAAATGACATAAAATCTGTTTTAATAGATTAAAAGGAGCATGTAATCTGTTCATTTCTTGGGGAACGGTTCTGTCCCAGGCCAAAGCACATTGCTATAGTGTAAGAAGGTTGCTTATCTTACATAGACATTTCTTTGAGTTTTAATGCTGTCTGAAAATGATTTCTTCTCAAGTGAATGTGCTGAGAAAGCTCAAATTATCATTTGCCCAAGGGATAGTTCAAACACACACACACACACACACACACCTCACCCATATATATACATACACACATATATCTCTCCCACACATACACTCAATTTAGCCCACACATACACATACCAAACCCCACATATCCTATAAACATTCACATTCACATACATACACCCCCACATGTACATATATAACACACACACATGCCCTCACACCCACATATACAGACACATACATAATATACACTTATAAATAAATACACATATCACCACCCACACAAACACAAGCCCTGTATGTACATATATACACATAAACACATCATTCCCCACACATGTATACACACACATTTCTCCCACACATACACACAAACACTACAACCCTAGACATACACACAACCCCCACATCCCATAAACATACACACTTGCACATACATCCACACACACATCCACCACACCCATTACAGATGCACATGCATGAGCGCGCGCGCGCGCGCGCGCACACACACACACACACACACACACGCAGCACACACACACACAGACACTCATACACATATATTCTTATGCTGGCACATGTGAAGCTTGTGAATGACAGGTTGGTTTTTGTTACTAATTGATACATGGGGCTGGACTATTTGCCACAATCAAAATTGAAAACTTAGAACTCTGACACCTCTCATCAACTTGATCTTCCTCATTTCCACAAGCTAATGAGGGTGATGGTTTTATTTGACACTAAAATATTTAGGAAATGCCTTAATCTAGAAATGTGACAAGACAAATTGGGGTTAAGATGTAAAAAGAATGCAGCCCATTAATGAAAGCAATTGTATGTCTTAGAAACCTAAACACAGTTCATTTTGTCCCCTTGTGCATTTCCTTGAGTACCCATAATAATTGTGCTCTGGAGCATAGATTAAGGAAGAAATCTTGAACTTTAAACGCTTAAGGAATTTTGTGTTTCTATGAAATATTTCCTTATGTTTCTCATCACTTGATTTGAAAGTGAAACCAATTTCAATTTTCTCTAAACCAAGGTTTTTACAAACCTTGATAAGGTGAGCTAAACATACAAATTTATTAAGAAAAGCTGGAAGCAAAGCAAATTGCAATTTTCTGTTAATCTGTGAGTCTGTAGTATACTCACATATTAATACTGTCTAATTATCTTTTCATTGCTCAGGACCTGGTGTGTGTTCTTGGGAAGGGACTTGAAGTTTATCCTTTGGCTAAGCCTCTTATCCCAGATCTTATTTTTATATGGCTGAGACAACCAGCCCAAACCACTTTGTTTGGGGAAATAAAAATGTCAATTGGTTTCTCCATTAGCCTTGAAACAAAGGCATAATCCCAGTGAGTGAGTTGCTAAACCTAAATAATGATTCCTGCTCTTCTTCTATTTTTTTCCTTCCTGTTTGGAAAATATCATCCACATTTACAAATTGAAATAGCATCTTCATTGTTTTATAAACATTCATCTCCTCACTTAAGCCAGTTATTCAAAGACTACTGCTGGCTGTTTTGAGACAGTAAGAGGAATCTGTTATATTACCTGCCTTTATTAAACTTGCTAACTGATAAACAAGTATATGTGTGCATGCACACACATATATCATAAGCCCAAAGCTAATAATTTATAATGAACTATAATAACAGTGAGGAAGCATAGACCACACAGAATGTTGATACATAATATACTGAAATATTACCATTCTTTTCTTTTTCTGTCCCCAACAGATGACCTAAAGTGACTTTTAGCCTTGGTGAAGATTTGTATTGTAGGGATGGTTAGAGGAAAGCTCCAGACTGCGCTGTTTTGCCTAAAGCCAGAGCTTGTTAAGAATATGATATTGTTTTTGCCATAGTGAGAAGTGATTAAAACAGAGAGTCATAACTGATCGAAGTGTATAAGTGCTAGTTGAGAACTCTGTAGCTAGAGTTTTCCTGCCTGGCCCACAGTCAGGACAAATCTCTGTCACCCGCCCGTCCCACAGCTGCTCAGACCCAACCAAGTAAACAGAGAGACTTATGTTGTTTAAACTGTTTGGCCTAATGGCTCAGGCTTCTAGCTATCTAGTTCTTACATCTTAAATTAATCCATTTCTATAAATCTATACCTTGCCACGTGGCTCGTGGCTTACCGGCATCTTCACATGCTGCTTGTCATGGCGGCGGCTGGCAGTGTCTCCTCCCACCTTCCTGTTCTCTCAATTCTCCTCTCTGTTAGTCCCACTTATACTTCCTGCCTGGTCACTGGCCAATCAGTGTTTTATTTATTGACCAATCAGAGCATTTGACATACAGACCATCCCACAGCAGAACTCTGTCATGAATGAGATAGTTATCTTCCCCTGTCCCAAGTCCAGGAGCATCACAGAAGAGGGGCTGGGAAGCCTGGGGACTAGGGAGAAGAGCTGTGCAATGCTGTCTTCTGTAAGTGGCATGGTGATTGCAGCCCTGAGCACACAGCAGCCTTGACTTCCCACAGAAGGCCTGGGTGAGGAAAAAAAAAGACAGAAAGGAGGAGAAAGAGTAGTTGGAAGGAAGAAAAGGTAAGCAAGATGGGGGAGGTATAACATAAGGTAGAGGTGAAGATGATCACAATACATTGTATGCATGTATGACGTCAAAAATGTTTAAAAATATACTATCATTGTCTCATCAAAATCAGATTGATTCACTCCTGGAAAGCAAGTTTAAGCCATTGGATATTGGAGTAGAAGAGAGTCTGCGGAGGTAGACTGTGTTAGTACAAGACCCTCAGGGATGATGGGTCCTCAGAAGGGATATCTGTGTGCACTGTTCACTTTGAGAGTTAGGTACTGAGGTTCTGTCTTTGGTAGCAATTCCTGGACTCTACACAGGAAGTTATACACAGTCCGAAAAGCCATTAGAGCCATAGGAACCATGTGTTCTGGGCCTCACAATATAAACCACTGTGAACAACATATGCATGGAAGGGTGGTCCTGGCCCCAGAGCCTAAAGCAGGCTGAGCAGAAAAACTTCAGTAATACTTGAGAATAATGGGATTCAGGGTTTGATTTGATTGAGAGGAAATGAGAAAATAATTTTTTTTTTTTTACTTATAGGGATTCTTAGACAGGATTTTATGCCTGCTGCATGTAGCAATTTCCTAGGTTTTTCTACCAACTTGAACTAAGATTTGCCTCATGGTCTGATACGAATTCTGTGAATGGACACCAAAACATTTTGAGGCAATTGCTGAGAACCTTACTGGTATTCAAAGAAGAGCATAGTTTCTTGGGTAACACTGACTTCTAACAGTGAGTTTGATGAGGTTGTCTTTGAAAACCATTGGGAAATTGTGTATTCTTGAAAGAGAAAGGGTAAGAGTAAATTATACTTTCTGATACTTTTCCAGTCAGATTTACTACCTTTATATTTCAAAAATAATAATTTGAATAGAATTCCAGATGATTGGGATCTGTGGTTGGTATGTGAAATTAATAAAAAAATTTCTTAATGAAAAAAAAGAATTCCAGATGATTACTTTAAAGTCCCTCTGATAGTGAATTTTAAAGGAGGTGATAGGGACTTGGTAGTTGCAGGAGCAGAATCCTGTGGTAGAGCAGCATTTACATAGCACCATCCCTAGATACAAGACCTGATATACAGACCCACGAAATAGGAGATGTTCCATGGAAAGGCTTTCAGAGTAAAAGTGAATTATGAGTTTCAGAGACTGAAGTTCTGAAGCTGTTGCTTAGAAGAAGGAACGGCTGGATTATAGGGTGTACATTCAACATACCTAACAATGGCAGGTGATTCTGACAACCCCTGAGCTCACAGTATTTCACACACAACAAAAAAAACACTTAAGACATGATGCTTGGCTATTTGTGTATTTTGAAATAGGCTATGTTATTTTTTTTTGTGTGTGTGTGTGTGTGAGAGAGAATGTCCAGGTAAATGTTCTAAATACACATCCATCAAGTTAAGCTTAGAAAGCTGGTTAGAGGTAGTTCATTCTCAGAATCACTGGAGTGAAGAATATGGGTTTAGATCATAACTATTTTCTCGGACTTAGCTGCTAACACTCTGCTCACTGTACTAGGATCTTTCCCATCAAAAAGCCTTTGAACATGTTATTCCATCAGCTGGGATATTCCCTTTGTCTACTCTATGTTCACTTAACACAATCTCGCTTGTAAAACATCATACAAAGTTAATCTCCGGGGACTTGTTAAGGTGCTCTGTTATGTACTGTATTATATAGTATACATTTGTGTTGTACTTACAAATATTACCAAAAAGTTGAGTATTATCTCTTGTCAGACTCAATTCTACCAGCTCAAGCACGGGGTGTGGTAGTATTGTGTTCCCCGAAATATTGTGCACCCTAATAAACTTATCTGGGGTCAGAGACAGAACAGCCACAATATCAAACATAGAAGATAGGCAGTGGTAGCACACGCCTTTAATCCCAGCACTTGGGAGTCAGAGCTAGGCAGAAAT
>CABHPH010157264.1:37335-59391 GCA_902168325.1 Peromyscus nudipes | reverse complement strand
GGAGTTAATTGCTGACGAAGATTACTAAACAGCATGCCAGGCACAGAGCAAAGTTCCAAGCTTTAAAGTTAAAAATCGTCTCTCACCTCAGTTCTTGGTGCATAAAACCCAAGAGCTAGCTAAGGCCAGGAATAGAGTGGGAACAGCAGTTGTTAGTCATGCTGGACATGGTACTGGGCCCCTACACCAGCCTCTCTGCCCTGCGACTTCCTAATGACTTGAGATTTTAAGGCTCACTCTGCAAAGTGATTGCATGACTCAACCTTGAACCCTTGGCAGCTTATGTCTTTCAGTCAGAAAGATCTGTTACTCTCTACCTGAGATGAGCCAAGAGAGTAGTTCCACCTGAGGGAAAGGTCCCAAGGCTGGAGCCACCTCCTCATCATGGTCCTCCAGGCCCCGATCCTCTTCTTCCCCCACCCCTCCTGGTTTGGCTGTGTAGCTCCTATCCCTAATTTGTCCTGTTGGCCTATAGCATTCAACTCCACTTCTGTCCTTGACCCCTGGTGTCACCTCATTCTCATAAGCCCTGTCTCCCCTCATCAGACGTGACAGGCTGTTTTCCACAAGGACAGCCACCCTTGTCTCTCCTAAGATTGCTAATCAGGCCCCCTAATTGCTCATCTTGTGTCTCTGTTGTTCCTGGGACACTAGGCTGGGGGGGGGGGCGGGGGAGGTGTTCCAGCCTTGACATTGACTCAGCAATGTGCTTGCTGACTTGTGGAGTTATAAAGGGATGGCTTGGTTAGTGGCAAGGCTGGGTTGGGGGTCAGACAGCCCTGAATAAGCATGCAGGTTTGCCCAAAGGCCTTCCAAGTCTTCATAGAGGCAGTGATCATGTTTTATGAATGAAACTTTAAGGCAAACCCTTGGCAACTCTTCAAAACTCATCTTGACTACTAGCTGAACTATTGCAGAATAAAGCTCTATTCTCAGTTTCTCACAGCAAGGGTTCATGCAACCATCCCATCTCATCTCTGGGATAGTGACCTGGATCACTTGGTTATGTTAGTGTCTGCCAGGTTGCTCCACCTAAAATCACTATGTTTTCATTTTTGAGTTTATTACTATTTGTAGGGAAGGATTCTAGACTATGTGAGTGTGTGTTCCTCACTGAACCTCCGTTGTGAGAGTTGACATGCATTTATGACTTCTGCAAGAGTCAACCATGTCTGTGAAGGTTGCCAAGGGTGATTTGGTATTTCCAACACTCCTCCATGTATAAGTTGACATTCTCCTGCATTCTCTTGTGCTCACTTACAGTAGGGAACACTCACAAGACTCCCTTTGTATTCAATGTTGAAATCTTACGTTTGCGTTCATTTTGATGCTCAGATTATACTCACTGGAAATTCCGTGATACTTGCTCTTGTGTTTTATCATTTTGTGAGCCTTCCTTCCTTCCTTCCTTCCTTCCTTCCTTCCTTCCTTCCTTCCTTCCTTCCTTCCTTCTTTTTTCTTTTCTTTCTTTTTTTGCCACAATATATTCCAGGCTCATCTTGTACTTTCTTTAAACTAGTTCATCCTTTCTTTTAGTAGATAATGTCATTTTCTCCTTTTAAAACTGTATATTTAAGGGGTTTGATGTGATGTTTTGATATACTTATCTCAATACACACACACACACATATATATATCATAAAATGATTTCTACAGTTAAGCAAACACATACTTCCATCTCATATAGTTGTGTGTGTGAAGGGTATCTAAAATCTGCCTTCTTAGCAAATTACCACTACATGTTGCCATATTATTGAGAATAGCCCTCAGTAATACACTATAGGGTGGGTGGACATGGAAATGGGAAGGTACAAAGTTCCACTTATGTCGAGGTGATTGAATCTGGCGATGTAATGTACAACATGAGAACAGTGTGAAGACATAACATATGGGCAGCTTATATGCCCCGTTGTTGCCTTGGTGTGATTTCTATAGCTCTCAGAAGACAGAACTGGGAAGTAAACACACACACACACACACACACACACACACACTTCTCAATACCAGGCCTTGTGCTATAAAGCGACAGCTTTAATGTTACACCCATGGAGACTCTTTCTTTTCTTTTCCCTTTGTGTATGTGGGCAAAGCTTCTCTGGCCACTAGAGAGTCAATTCCCGCTCTCGTGAGGATTTATTCTTGTTTGCTCCGAGTAACCAGCCTCCCCGCTATGAAGGCCCCTTCCCTGACTACTCTGTGTTCTTCTCCTTTCCTGGTTCCTACAATTCTGAATCCCCGTGTTGGCTTCAGATTCTTCCAGCCAGCTCGTAGCTCCATGGCTGTCAACTGTAGCCTGCATGTGCTGTGATGCTGCATTCTCAGCCACGGCCAGTGTCTCTAAATCTCTCAGGCTTTCTCTGGGGGAGGACTGAATTATCCCGAGCTGGCTCCCACTACTGTATATTACAAGCTTTCTGAGGCAATTTTATAGCCTTATAAATGTCTTTGGACCTCTCTCTCTCTCTCTCTCTCTCTCTCTCACACACACACACACACACACACACTTTCCCCTTTATTCTGAACAGTGAGAAGTTTTAACTGGGCAGGGAAGAAAAGAATCAGTATCGAGCGGGTGGTCTCTTGGAGTCCAGTGGAATGTGCCCATCACATGCATGCAGCTCTCTACAAGTGCAGATTAACCAGGAGGAAAGCTAAAGAAACCAGAAAGTTACATTTCCACCGATTGTCCGCGGGTCTTTCCCAGTTCACTTCTACCCTGATTTAGGCTCGTCAGATAACTGAAGTCTCTAGCCTTGTAAAAGTTAATCATTTGTTCTGCTGAACAGAAGGAGACTCTGCCGCTTCTCTTCTGAGCATGCTCTGAAGCAGGGAAGCTGACTAGTTATTGCTGTTTTTCTATAATGTGTTTTATTTAATTTTGACATTTCCATCTTGTCTCACGAGCTTTTACCCCAATAAACTTTGGCCAAAAATTTGAAGGAAAGATGCATTTATTTGTTATTGGTATTTTTAATTGCAACCAGATGATATTTCTTCTGGAGTCAGTAAAAGCTTGTGGAAGGCAATCTCATCATTATAGAGAACAAATTCTGTGTATTCCCTTTCTTAGATGAGCAGAAAATTGGCTAAAAGAAGAGAATTTGAGGGTTAGTGCAGTGTAAAGAGCCTTGGGCCAGAAAGTGGGGAGCTTGGTCAGAGTGAATTAGCACCCCATTTGTAGTCTGTTCCCTCTGCACTGACATCTCCCCATGTGATCAGATGGAAAGTCACGGAAAACTGGAAGATGTTGCATTCTGATAAACGGCTCGAATTCCATGACAGAATGGGTCAGCAAAAGCTTGACTTTTTTATCCTGAAAACCTGGAAGTACCTGGAAACTGTCACAGGTTGAAATGCCTTTGATATGCCCCGCCCACCATGCACCATCACACTGCATAGTACTAGACTAGGAAAATTCAGAATTTGAAACTTATTTTCCATGGAATAGGCATCACTTTTACATCATCATAAAGTAAAAATAAATCCTTAATTGGCTCACTGTGAGTTTGGAACTGTCTGCAGATAGAAGGCTAAACATCAGAGTTCCAGGCCAGTGGTGGCAGAGTCCCTTCTTTCCTATTCACCTGGAACTCTGTTTTCATTGGTGGTGAGAAAGTCTCAATTGGGCTCTGAACAAAGAGGGAGGAGAGGAGACCTCGGCTTGGGGGCAGCTGTTCTGATGACCCACCCCATCAGAGGAAACTGATTCCTTTGTTTTTTTCCCTAATAACCTCTCTTGGAACCCACCCCTCACCCCCACAGCCAGCCTAGGGATCACGTGACTCCCTGAGTTTTCTAGACTTAGAAGGGAACCAGGACTTTGCATCACCGTGACATTCACTTCATCCCAACAGACTATGCTCCATTTTGTCTCCCTTCTATATAATCAAAGGAACTGACTTCAAGAGGTCAGCCTTGCATAGGTCCTGCTGATGACAGCAGTGTGTGAGAATTTTCTAAACACATCGAATCCCCCAATAGTCTTAGGAAGAAGGCTTTTTTATTCTCTCCATTTTGCAGATGGGCAAATTAAGGCACAAAGAAACTAGATGGCTTTCTAATTGATAAGCAAGGCTTCCAAGAGGCTGAATAGTTCCAGAGGCCATGCTCATTGGCAAAGTGAAATTGTCAAAGACGACCTTTTCTCTGCTTTATATTCTAGTCATGCTCTCAAACATCAGTTGACTGTTTATACGTACTCTTGTTTCTGGGCTCCTCTTCTGTTCCGTTGGTCTATGCAGCTGTCTTTTGCCAGTGCTATACCTTTTTAGTCGCTGTAGCTTTGTAGTATGGTTTGAAATCAGCAAGTGTGACTTCTCTAGCTTTGGTCTTTCCTAAGATCATTTAGACATTTGGCAATTTCATGAGTTTCAGGACATTTTTTTTTCCTGCATTGAATCTGTAGATCACATTGAGTGGTCTGGAACATTTTAGCAATTTCAAGTCTCTGCTCCATGAATCTGAGGTTGTTCCCACTGTTTTTGTGTTTGTTTTCTTTGATTTCTGTCATCAGCGTTCTATAGTCTTCCGTGTTCAAGTTTTTTGTGTCCTTAGTTGAGCTTATTACTTGGTATTTTGCTGTGTTGTGATGATATCATGTCTGTAATTGCTTTCTTACTTTCTGTTGTGGGTTGTTCGTTGTGAGGGTGTAGAAATAGAGTGGTGTTGTGTCGCTGACCCCTGTTTTGTAACCTGACAGAATTACTTTATTCGTTCTGAGACTCTTTGAATCAGTAGTGTTCTCTACACAAAAGATCCTATCATCTGTGAACAAAGACAGTTTTACTTCCTCCTTTCTGGTCTCGATGCCTCGATGGCTTTCTCTTGCCTGGTAGCTCTGGGCAGGATGCTGAACAGAGATGCTGTGTTCTCATCCAGAGGAGAGGTTTTAGTTTCTCCCACAAAGTATGGTGGTCACTCGTCGCCACTCAGCATAGCTCTCATCAGCCAGCGTTCGGACCCTGGGCCTGAGTCCTGTATCCTCTGTGCTGTGTTCCTCTCTTCTCCCCTCCTGCTGTGCTTGGGGCAGTGGAAGAGTGAAGTGGCGAGTCTGAAGCCCGGATGCTGGCACTGAGACTGCACTCAGGCCAGGCAATATCTCCCCTGGACTCTGCCATTTTAGCATAGTTACAGGATGATGCTGTCGTCATTCCTCCTTAACCTGAGGTGTTAGATCACAGTTAAACCCCCAGAACTGCAGTCCTGTACTGCATTGAACTCTCAGGAAGGGCACCCCCGATCCTCTTGGGGGTGGACTTTTGTGCTGCGAGCTGGAAACATTGCTTTGATTTGGTCCTGTTAATGAGCCTATATGGTTTTAAAGATCATGCCAGTTTTAGAAAGGAAGGAAGGGGCAATGGCCTACCAGGAGGTGTTGGGTAGAGCCATTCTAGAGGGAGGATTCCACCTCTGATAAAGGTTTGGTAGTTGGCTTTTCACCATTCGTCCCTGATGTGTTGTTAGGCTGTAGCACTGGCCACCCCTTCTCTAATCTACTTCAAATACCAGTGCTAAAATGTTCCCCCTTTCTTGTTTTGGCTGATGAACCTGCCATACCATGGAGGAAGAGAACTGAGAGAAACTGATTACAACTCAGAACACTCAGGGACAGGGCCTGCAAATACTGAGCAGGAATTAGGAGATCTCCCAGCAGTGGAGTGAACTGTGAAGCTGACCTTCCAGAGTCGGACCATGATGCTCTATGAGCGCCTCTACAGTGAGTTGGGAAATGTGGGGTCCATGACAAAGAACAGATAGGAGCCTTTTCAGGTCAAGCCGTGGCTTCCTTTCCAATACAATGCCTGTGTTCCTTTTGCTTCTAGTGAATTCTATAAGCTAGTTACACATGTGAATTCCATTCTGGATCAATTTCTCAAGCGTTCCTGTTTTCTGGCTCTGATGCTTACCCCATCTCTCCCATCTTTCCATCAGCATCTACTTGGATGTTTTCAGAGATGCAGATGGGGGAGGGAGGATGCACCTCGACTCTCATCTATTGCAAACTCTCCTCCCCTCATCCCACTGGAACATCTGAGAGGCCTTGGGAATGACCATGAGTACTTCATGAAAACTCTCACTCTTTGAGGTTAGAGAAACAGTTATGCTTTCCGATGCTCTGAGGCCCTCAGTTTCTAGACACTTTCTGTTCCTTTCTACCTTTGCTTACACTTCTCACCTGAGATCATCTCTCTCTGGTAGTGCATTACTAAAAGCTACAAGGAGCAGCCAACACTTCCTCAAGCTCTGGTTCTTTCTAATCCTTCACCAGGAGCCACAGGCAAGGATGTCACAAGTGCAGTGACTTGAATAAAACAGGTCTATCTTTCTGTCTTGTTCAAGGCCATTCAGTACTGTGGTGAGTTCAGACTCCAAGCGTCCTTTCTTCCTTTTTATGCGGCATGCGCTGGGACATTGTTTATCAAATCTGCTTGGGAAAAGGAGGTAACATGCTTGCCTAGCATTTGCAGGGCACTGGGTTCAGGCACCAATAAATATATTAAGAAGAATAAAGAAAAGAAAGTGTTTCTGCAGAAGATCAGTGTATTTTCAGAGACAACTCCACTCCTCCGTTTTTATCTTGTGGCAATGTCAAATTGCTGTAACCATTTCTAAGTATTTATTCTTAACTTCTGTATTATTATTTCCTTTATAATGGACACTAGTCCATGGCTGTGTTCATCTGTGCTGTTCCAAGGCTTTCTCCTTGCTTCTGTGTTTACTGCTGGGCAAAAAGGTGAGGAAGAACATAAAGGAACACAAGGCTGTTTAGTGTTTTAGGGCTGATTGTGCAGAGCACATTTCATTTATTCTATATGGCCACCTCAGCTGCAAGGAAGCTGGAATATGGAGCATCAAGATATTTAGGGGATGGGATACAAGGCATTGCAAGAAAATAAGCCTAGACTGGGGAAATAAAGTGTTTGTCTGCATTCATGAAGACCTGAGTTTGATCCCAGAACCCACTTAAAAAGTCAGGTGTAGCACTGTGTACATGGTGAGATAGGAGATGGAGACATGTGGGTCCCTGGAGCTCACTGTCCAGCTAGCCTTGCCTATTTGGTAGACTTCTAGGCCAATGAGAGTCCCTGTTTGAAACAATATGTGGAGAGATTCCTGAGGAATGATACTCTAGATTGTCTGCATGTACATGCACTTGCACACAAACACATACACCATACACACTTGCAAGAAAGAAAAACAAAGCATTAAGTATTGAGAAAAACAACTTAATTCTTAGTTAAAGCTAAATAATAACTCAAAGAGCCAATTGCAAGAGAATTCACAGAGTAATCTATAGTTATGGGCAGGTGAGTTACAAATGTCTGTGAGGTCAGTGTCACATTATGCAGAGCTCAGCTTCTTAGAAGTGGAGAATAGGGTCCTGCTAAACCTTTAGGGAAGCCTGATGGTTAGGAGCACATTGTATGGTGAGGTTAATAATGAGAAGTTCAAGTGAGAAGCTGAGATCCATTCTCAGAGGAAGTCCAGAAAGCAAACACCCAGGTTGGAAACTACGTTAGAATCCACAAGGTTATGCCAGATTGCTAGACAAGGGCAAGTCCAAAGTCATGGAGTCATGTCACAATTGAGACACTTATAGCCATGTCTGAAAGTGTCTCTCCCAGGAGGTTCTACACCCCTGTCAAGCTGATGATCAAGACAAATTGGTATCTGCATAGTAGATTTCATTTGAGCAATAAACTTCTTAAAATGTTATTATCTGTTTTATTTTACATTTGTGGGTGTTTTGTCTGCATGCATGTCTGTTCACCACATGCACCATATGTCTCTGTACACCATGTGTAAAACCCACAGACGTCAGAGGAGGGTATCAGGTCTTCTGGAACTGGAGTTACAGATGGTTGTGAACCACAATGTGGGTGCTGGGAATTCGACTCAGGTCCTCTGAAAGCATAGCCAGTGCTCTTAACTGGTGAGCCATCCCTCCAGCCCGGGCAATAATCTTTTAATGGAAGAGAGTGCAGAAGGAAAAGAAGAGAACTAAGAATCGAGTCCAAGACGGCCTCTAGTTCAAGGCTGGTGGAAGAACAGAAGAGATAACATGGAGCACAATGTGGGAAGCCCAGGGAGTCCCGTCACAGGTCAGGGACAGGAGTGTCAAGTTGTGACCATCCATTGTCAGCTTCAGCCCAGGAAAGGAGGGTTAGAAACAGGACTTGGGAATTTTTCAGATCGAGTGCATTAAAAGATATGTGCCCATTACCAACCAGATTCTATGTTTGTATTTCTAAAAAGAGGGAGGCATAAGGGCACCAGCTCTGCTTGTGACAAATTCAGACATGGGGTTAGACAAGTGACTATTTAGTGGAATCTATTGAAGGCCTTAGCAAGTGTGCTGTGCATTTCTCAGCCAGTCTTTTAAATAACGACCTGTATGTCTTCTAATTATGTGATGCTCAGGCATCATTCACCACAGAATCATCAGGCTTCCATCTTCTCTCCTCCAGTAAACCAGCAGACACACACACCACAACTAAGCATTTGTTGAACATCTACTACTTGACACTGTACTGAGCATTAAGGACACAGATAACTTCGTGTCCTAAAACACAATCTGAGGGTAAAGGCAGACACATGGGCAGGAAATGATTACACTGTGGAGTATCTAAGGAGTTCTTGACACAAAGCTTAAGAGAGTCTGGATCTAGAAACTAAAAAGCCACTTTAGGAGAATCAACACTCTGGGCTGCAGAGATGGTGCAGTCGGTAAAGGAGCTTGCCTTGCAAGTCTTGGGGGGAGTTCTGCCCCAAGACTCCATATGAAAATGTGCATAGTGGCATGTCCTTGTAATCCAAGCACTAGCCCAGCACCAGGGAGGCAGACACAAGAGACCCTCGGGAAGCACTGGCCACCCATCCCAGTTTAATTGGTGAGTTCCAGGCCAAGAAGAGATCTCCCCTTAAAGGAGGTAGATGGTGTTTCTGGGGCTGACCCTTGAGGTTGTCCATCAGCTGCCACACGCGTGTGTGCACAGGAAAAGTGGCAATGGCAGTCAAAGGGGCAATGGCAGGCAATGAACTCATGGGAATTGGCAAGAAACTATATGGTGTTTCTGACCCAGAAACAGCAAGGGATAGTTAACACTCCCTCCCCAGGCACCAGCCAAGAGGAAGGAGAAGGCAAGGGTACCCCATGAGAGGGCTGCCCAGTAGTGACTGAGCCAGCACACTCACAGCAACCTGGGAAGAAGGCGGCAGGAAGTCAGCATGGCCACCTCCCTCCATCTCCTACAGACCAACCGGTGCCTTGTTGCCAGGGCAGGTACGAGTTGGGAAGGAGGCAAGAAGGATGTGGAGTGGGAGCTTCCCCGTCGGGGTGAGCTCACTCCCAGGCCCTTCTCTGGGATCTGAAGCATCAGTCAGGACTGTTTCCCACAGCAGGGCACGGCCTTGACATTTTCCTTTCTATGCAGAGACTGAGGGTGAGCTCAGGTGGGCATGCCCTGCAGAAGCAAGAAACAGTCTCTGCAGTCCACCAGTGACCTACCACTGGACACTGTGGGAGATGGTTTAGGACAAGCCCTGCAGAGCAAGGGACTCCCAAGCACCCTTCTGGGGACTAGAGACAGGCCACAGGAAGGAATGTGGTGTACAGCTAGATAACAACAAAAGAGTTTGGACCGCAAGGTTTCCTGTTGCAGAGTGTTAAGGCAGCAACGTGAAACTTTTCAAGATACCTTTTATAGACACGATTTCTTTGGTTAAATGTATTTCCTTCCACATAACTATCTACACTTTTAATGTTTGTATCCTCAACTCCTTTGAACAGTAATGCTACTGAAATGTGATTATACAGTGATTTAAAGATTGTCATAGGAATTTATATATAAATAATACTAATTTTAAACATCTAACTAGCATTTTTTGATGAGGGTCAAAGGTCAAAATGTATCTCCTTAGCTTAGTGAATTAGACGTGGATTACAATTTTATAATGAAGTAAACACAATTAAAGATTTACTTTACATTTGGATAAACGAAGTCAGGGAATTTGTTGATCACATAAAATCCATGTGTTATTCTCTCTCTACTGTGTTTCCACCGCTGCCTTCCTGTTTAATCAAGGGGCTTAAGACAGTCTTCAGCCCTCAGGAACATCCGGGAAACAATGCCTTTGATTACAGCTGTTTATTAAACAAGTCCGAGGGTAGAGGCTGTGGTGTATACCACACGCTATAAGTCCACCCACTCCCTAGGGAGAGATGGCGGTAGGTGAACTTGCTGACCTGTCTCCTGCTGCCCTCCCTGCCTAAAGGGCTTCGCAATGTGATCTAACACAATAACCCGTTTATACTACCATCTCCCAGTTAGTAATGACCTGGGAAAGTCAATTTCTGGGTGCGGGGGGAAGCACGGGTGAAGGCCAGAGGATAAATGCCAGTGTCATCCTTAGTGCCCTCTACCTCTTAGGGGAGACAGGTCTCTTATTAGCCTGGAGCTAACCCCTTAAGCCAGGCTGGGTGGCCGGTGAGTACCAAGGATCTTCCTGCTTCCTCCTCCCCGGGATTACAAGCGCATACCACTGCACCTGACATTTTTATTACTACAGGAGTTCTGGAATCAAACTCTATGCTTGCAAGCACTTCACTGAGTCATTCCCTTTGGCTCCAGTGTCTCATTTTACTGGGGATTTCCCCAGTCACACCAAGTGAGCATTTGCTGGTCCTCTGTGTGGCCCCTCCCTGGGAACCTTACTGTCTGTGTAGAAGATAGCGGGGTGGGGGCGGGGAGCTGCTGGTGAGGAACACAGGCTCTGCATCTGAGTAATTTTAGGGGCCCTAGTTGAAGATTCATTCTTAATAACAGAGGTGAGGTGTTCAGCCTTCTGGAGAGAAAAGATGGATGTCTATAATGAGGCAAGCACCCCTGAAGTAAACACACACCAGCTTTATATAAGATTATCGGTGGCATCTGTTATCCCATTACCAACAAGATCGGCTTATGTGTAAGCTGTAGCAAATCGCTACTTCCCTGTTTATTTTACCATGGCAAAGGTAAAGTGGGCGCTACCAATTTGTTTTGAAGTTATCATAAATGTAATGGAGTTGGTAACCTACCCCTTGTCTCTAATTTTTTAAAATATTTAGGTATAGTGCCATTTAAATTTGTGGAAAAGTGGAGCACACAGTGAACGTCCTGGTCCGTATCCCCCAGCACAGTAGCTGCCATTGTTAAATCCTAAGTTCATGCAGTACATTTGCTATAATTAGTGAACCGACACAGACACATTGTTACTGTTAAAACGCTAGTTTTATTCAGCTCTCCTCAGCCTTCAGGATATACACTGTGGATGAATTTCTGAGTGGTCTTATTAAATAAAAACAAACCCGGGGCCAGGTATTGGGGTGAACACTGAAAGGTCAGAGAAGCAGAACAAGCCACAGCTAACCTCACCTCACCAATTCCTCAGCTGATCCTGTTTCCTCAGGATCATCCAGAGAACTCATTTCCTCTGAGTTCTCATCCAGAATGGATCTCAGCTGAACTGCTGCTCGAAAGCCTAAAAGCTTAACCGGGCCTTAGTTCCTTGTCCGCACGCCTTAAATACCTTTCTGCTTCCTGCCATCACTTCCTGGGATTAAAGGCGTGTGTCACCATGCCTGGCTGTTTCCAGTGTGGCTTTGAACTCACAGAGATCCAGACGGTTCTCTGCCTTTGGAATGCTAGGATTAAAGGTGTGTGTGCCACCATTTTCTGGCCTCTATGTCTGTCTAGTGGCTGTTCTGTTCTCTGACCCCAGATAAGTTTATTAGTGTTCACGATATATTGGGGAACTCAATATCACCACATACACTGTTCAGTTGTCAAGCCTCTTAGCTATGACAGTGGCACAGGGTCTTCCTGCTTGAGATTTCTCTGATGTTTTTTTTTTTCTTTGTTGTTTGTTTTACAAGACGGGCAGAGTGTGGGGCTGCTTCAGAAGATCTTGGAGTAAATTGTTATTTCTAACGCATGGTTTCAGGAGTTAGACGATCAACAGGGCTTCAGACTGCTGACATTGACTTTGGTCATCTGACGGAAATAACGTGTGCTCAGTTTCTCAACTGAAGAGTCACGGCTTTCTCCATGTCTGTGTCTGCCTTTGGACAGGAAGTCATTGAAAGGAGCTCGCCAGGTAGCACTGCAAGGACTGGACCTCGAGCTTCCCTTCCTAACAGTAGAATATCCTTGCGATTCAGTAGGGATTCGTATGCTGGGGAGATCCTTCACTTCATTCCGACTGACTGTTTTATTCAGAACTCAGCCCTGGATGTGCATGGTGTATGTTGGATTGCAATTCCACCCGACTTTGTGGTGTGACTTCGATTGGTCCAGCTTTGACAACTGGCTCTTTCTCTTTTGAAGTTAGCTTCAAAGAGGACCCTCCTCTCTGAGGTCTGCACTCACAGGGAGCTTCTGCGGTGGGATTGCTCCTCAGACCACCCGGAACTTGTCTGCGCTGGTGAAGCCGCATTCAAGAGCAGGAGACCCGTCCTCACACCTCTGCCTGCGGGATTTGGTGCCAAGTTAAGCCAGGAAAATGAATGAGTTGTGACACTCGAATTAGAGGGCATGATGTGGGGGAAGAAAGTGATAAGGGTCAGTGTGGTCAGAAGGTTAGAGTCATGAGGCATGGGTGTCTTAGGGTTCTCCACTTAAGTTTGTATTTAATAAGCATCTATGGAGACCATGTGCGTGTCGGGCATTCTTCCAGGGTCCAGGGGTGTGTCATAACAACACAAAATGCATGCCTTCCTAAATGTAGCTTCTTGCTGGAGAGAGCAGCATCCAGGACCCCAACTAAATTGTCAGATGGTGAGAAATGCTGCAAATTGACTCTATTCGGGTAGCTATCCCATAAACCCACACGGCACTGTGCTTCTCCTCCTTAGGTAAAGCTAACACCAGGCAGAACTGTGAATTCTAGTGAGATGTTTGGTATGGCCACATTACTGAAAAACAGATGATTTGATCAAATCATGTTCAAAGACTGCCCCGCAGTATAAAACACAGATGGACACTCTAAACAGCCTTTGGTCCCCTCATTCCTCTTTTAAAATAGCCTGAGGTGGGGTGGGGGAGACCTTTCTTTGGCCGAGCAGGGTAAATGGCCGAGTGCAGCATGTTGGCTGTTTCCCCTTAGAGGGCCACGAGGAAGACATGTCTGATGAAGTGATGTTTGCGCAGGAATAAGGCAGAAATATGAGTCCTGGGGGTACGTGAGGAAAGAGGTGGATGCAGAGATGGAATAGAAGGTGCAGAGGCTTAGACGGTAATGGCTAAAGTGAACTCCAGGGATTATAGGTGCTTTTAAATCATTCTTGCTGTCCTTATTTGCCATTAACATGAATTATTGAATCCAGTGAACAAACCTGATGACCTACGCAGGCATTCCCAAGTCAGCACCTACACTGAGATTCGACTCCCACCGAGATGAGGTTTCTAACTGGGAGAGGGTTGTGCTGTGTTCATGGATCATAGCAAGAGAAAATACAGACAGCAGCAGCTCACCCTGCTTCTCTGCACCCTGTGTCCTTCTGGAAGAGGGGCATGTTACTGAAAAGCCAGGCAGCGACTTGTCTCTGAAGATGTAGCTAGAAATAAAAGCCACTTGAGTGGTTTTCTGATGACTTCATTTCCATAATTGTTTCCACATTCCAAGTTGCCTGATTATCTTTTTTTCTTCAGAGAAACAAGTTGGGGAGAATGTAAATGAACGTTTTGCTCGTCAGGTTTTCATTTGGGTTCCACATATAGACTTTCCAAACCACCATTTTATGAAGTCTTACATTACTGAAGTTCGAAGTTGTGGTCATCACTCCAAGGTTTAGCATCTCCCGTGTCTGGGTCAGAACTACTAAATCCTCTAAAACCTTCAGTATAAACACAAACATCAGCCCAGATGTGGGAGAAGTTAAGAGTCAGTACGTCTGTGTGACTGTACTGCTTCACATGTACTGTAAAAACTGAACATTTTCAGGGGAAAGAAAGGTCTCCCCCACCCCACCTCAGGCTATTTTAAAAGAGGAATAAGGGGACCAAAGGCTGTTTAGAGTGTCCATCTGTGTTTTATACTGCGGGGCAGTCTTTGAACATGATTTGATCAAATCATCTGTTTTTCAGTAATGTGGCCATACCAAACATCTCACTAGAATTCACAGTTCTACCTGGTGTTAGCTTTACCTAAGGAGGAGAAGCACAGTGCCGTGTGGGTTTATGGGATAGCTACCCGAATAGAGTCAACTGCCTCTCAGCCTTGTGGCCTTCACAGGCTCTTGTGTTCCCTCTTCTGCAAAATGGCAGCGCGTCATTGTTGGGAAGATGAAATGAAGTGATCCATGTAAAATGCTTAGTCTAGCACTTGGCCCGGGGTGCACACTTAATATTAGTAATTAAATTAGACTAGAGCAGAGAGATTAACTCACTGGGAACACGGAGTTAATAAGTGATGAAACTCCCCAGTTTTGCTTAGTGGCTGTTGTGTAAGTCAGCAAAGCTGCTTAACTCCGGACTTTTCATTTTAGGGGAGTGGGACATAGCAGAGGACAAAGGTCACTCGTTCGTTTATCAAACCCACCACTATCAGGGTGAGCATAAGAGACAGATCCCTGCTCTGCTGGAGCAGAATGGTCTGGGACGGGAGTTGGACACCAGTGTTTCTGTATCAACATGGAAGAAAAGCCTAGACGTTGAGTGGTCTACAAGGTATCTGCACAAGTGCTGAGACGTGGCCCTCACACGGCCAAAGTGATGGCAAGTTGGATTGCTCAGCAGTGTCTTGCAGAGAACACTGTAGGTAGGAGTGAAATGGAACGTTAATTTTTCTTTGAAATCACAGAATCATGTTGTAAGGGCTGAGAGAGGTCAAGAAATGCTAAGTTGGTCATTAGTTATAAACTGGCTAGGATTTTTGGTGATTTCCAGCCGAGAAATTACAGTAACATATCTGCCCTGGGAACCATCAGTAAGCTTGGTAGCAAATGTAGAACATGGGGTGAGGTGGCGGGAAGTCTCATGGGCGAGTTGGTGAGGGCTGGATCCAGCTGCATCAGCTGTCAGTGTGGAAAGTCTTAGGGGGGTGTGAAGTTTTTAGACAAAAATAACCGCAAGTTTGTTCTCCATGGGAGACCCTCAAGTGAGCTGAGCTGGTGCGGGTCAGCTGAGTACACACAGGTCTCCCAGGCTTTGCCTTTCAACCTTAAGCTGATTTTTCAATTGATGTACAACTGAAAACAGAATGGACACAGAATCCATGAACTCTTGTTTAAAAGTCTTTCAACACCGGGCGGTGGTGGCGCACGACTTTAATCCCAGCACTTGGGAGGCAGAGGCAGGCAGATCTCTGAGTTTGAAGTCAGCCTGGGCTACAGCATGAGTTCCAGGACAGCCAGGGCTACACAACTTCATGGCATGATTTGCACTTACTGCTTGATAGTCCATATTGGTTGTTTTGTTGTTTTGTTTTTTGTTTCTTTAAACTAACTCATGGCATGAACTGCGTTGCTCCTGTTCTGTTTCTCCCAGATGTAGATTCTTGTGCAGGGGAAGAGAGCGAGCTGCTTAGCGAAAATTTTGCTAATCATAGTTTCCCTGTGACAGCTCAACATTTTTAAGACAAAAATGACTCCTTGGTCTCATAACAGTTTTTCAAAAAAAAAAATTTCAGGAATATACAGCTTAATTCTTATGGAAGAAAAGTAGAATTTGAAGATTTTTGAAGTATCAATCATCAAGGCCTTAGTGCCTCACACAATCACAGAGTTGACCAAATGTAACAACCCAAACTAAAACTCTAACATCTCTTTAAAAAATAAGAAAAAAAACCCAACAAACTTTAAAAACATCTGAATTCTAACATTCTACATAATATTTTTAATAAATCACTCAGGAGTAATATTACATTTAAATTAGAAAAATGTTTTTCTTAGCTATCTAGAGTCTATGACAAAACAAAATATGTAAATCATTTTTAATTAACAAAAGAAAACAATGTAATTGTATCATTAAAAGTTCTCACGTGGCATTTGGGTCAATTCCTATGGCTAGAACCAAAGTAACTTGAACTAGGTCTGTACACAGAGTTGATTTCTTACAATTCTGGAGTTGGGAACTCCAAGATCTATGATCGAGGCACCATCAGGTTTGGTGTCTGGGGAAGGCTGAGTCTGATTTACAAATGGAGCTTTGCTGTAGTTCCTCAAACGGTGGAATGACAGAAGAGAATCCCAAACGGTCTTTCATAGGGTGGAGTCCACTGATGAGGCAGAGTGATGCTGCCTCCACAGTGAGGTCCAGATTGATTTGGGATGACACAGCAGACCATTCACAGAGTGAGCTCCTCAGGTTGTCCTGAATCTGTATATAATTTTAGCATCGTTGAACACTTAATTTTCTCCTTGAGTAATTAATTGAATTCCACTAATTAATATTTTCTTTAAACCTTCCTATAGTTCTGGTAGACTTAGAAATACAATCACTTTCAAGCAGTTTGACATGATCTGTTAGAAACCGTCAGACACAGTGATATCCTCTACCTCATTCTGAAAACCATGAATTACTCCTATAGTTGGCCATGTATATAAAGATTAATTGCGTATAAAGGTCAAACACTGGGAAAAACCTAAGTGTCCAAATCTAGGCGTTAGTTAAGTAGGACATATAACAGGATGTAAAAAAGCTGTTAAAATTATGAAATTTGTTTAAGTATATCAAGTGAGCATTTTATCTCACAATGACAAAGCAAATATTTAATGTACTTTAAGGTATCATTATACAATTAAAATATAAATTGAGAAGCAGACTAAGATAGAGCTGTGCTTTATACTACTTAAAATCATTGTCTAGGCTGCTAGTCTCTACTCTGGTATGGCATCAGATTCCAGAATCTACAGGAAGTTTCAAAACTTGGGATTTCTTCTATATTTTCCCTGTTACACAGACTTTATTCCAAAAGATAGACAGCTCAACCCTTAGGTCTGCTGAGCCTGTGGTTCAGTGAATAAACCCCAGCCTTGTTTTTTTTGTGGAGGATTTGATAGCCCTTCCAACCAGAAGTTAGAATCTTGGCTTCAACTCCATTGGTTTTTGAAATCTCATAGTCTTCTATTGAGAGGGACCAGTGTCATCCCTGCAAGCCTGATACCACAGTTCGGTGTCCCCTTCCACACAAGTCTTGAGGACTTGCCTTCACTTGCTAAGTGAGTCTAGTTTTTGCATTGGGTTGGATATCTGCACAAACCCTACATGTCAATGGCACCTGTAAAGGCCTTGTCCTCAATCACCCGTGGGTTGGAGAGTCTCCTGGGAAGTAACGGACTTGAAGTGGTTGGAATGGAAAACCAAGTGTACATATTTACATTGGTACCATTAGAATGGGTGACTATGAGGAAGAAGTGAAGAAGGTCAGGGAGGGGTGTGAGACCAAAGTCTCCCTCCCTACACCATATGCTTAATAAGTGATTGTAACTGTAGCCTGAAACTAAATGATGCTGATAGAATGATCAAGATTGGAGTTGGAGGTGTGGAAAGTGATCTCTTGGAGGAGGCATTTGGCCCTGGAAGAGTAATTCAATAGCATTATCTTGGCAAGAATATGCCTGGCATTACAAGCCTGCTTTTGATTACTGAACAGAACTCATGAATAAGAAATGGCCTGGATGCTACCAGCAGAAAACACTCACTAATGATTTGTGCTATGTTGTTGCTGTCCCTGGTGTGGAGTGGAAATTATAAGACAGCACATTTGACATATTGATACCTCCTTGATCGTCCATTCATTTATTAGCCAGCTGTTCGATGACCCTTCGTGAGCAGGCGGAGCCTCTGGATCCTGGTGTGAGTAAAGGAAACACAGGCGCTCCCTCCCTGAACTTTCAGCTGACCCCGGGAAGCAGCTTGCATGCAGGCGATGCACTGTGGTAGGAGTCAAGAGTGAATGTACAGGCACAGGGGGCCTTTACAGTGAGACCCAGGAGACTGAAAGGCGTCACCTGGAGGAGGGGTGTCCTGGTGTCACTGAGTGACGTCTGTCTTCTTCTCCTTCCTTCCCAGGATGTGCAGCTCTTCTCCACGATGAATGAGTGTCACTACGACAAGCGGATGGACTTCTTTTACAACAAGAGTAACGCGGACACGGCCGACGAGTGGACGGGGACGAAGCTTGTCATCGTCCTGTGTGTCGGGACGTTTTTCTGCCTCTTTATCTTTTTTTCTAACTCCCTGGTCATCGCAGCAGTGATCACGAACAGGAAGTTCCACTTTCCCTTCTACTACCTGCTGGCTAACTTAGCTGCCGCAGACTTCTTTGCTGGAATCGCCTACGTATTTCTGATGTTTAACACTGGCCCCGTGTCCAAAACTTTGACTGTCAACCGCTGGTTTCTCCGACAGGGGCTCCTGGACGCAAGCCTGACTGCCTCTCTGGCCAACTTGCTGGTTATTGCGGTGGAAAGGCACATGTCAATCATGAGGATGCGGGTCCACAGCAACTTGACCAAAAAGAGGGTGACACTGCTCATTCTGTTGGTGTGGGCCATTGCTATCTTCATGGGGGCGGTCCCCACACTGGGCTGGAATTGCATCTGCAACATCTCTGCCTGCTCTTCCCTGGCCCCCATTTACAGCAGGAGTTACCTCATTTTCTGGACCGTGTCAAACCTCTTGGCCTTCTTCATCATGGTGGTGGTATATGTGCGCATCTACATGTACGTCAAGAGGAAAACCAACGTGTTGTCTCCACACACGAGCGGCTCCATCAGCCGCCGGAGGGCTCCCATGAAGCTAATGAAGACGGTGATGACTGTCTTAGGTAAGAGGAGCCAAATAGCCAGTATTCCCATCCAAGCTGCCAATCGCTACGGGATGCCCACTGTGTGCAAGGCACTCACTGTGCGGATCAGAAGGCGGCAGTAAAGGGATAAGACGTAAACTCCCACTCACAGAGCTTAAGTTCTCATAGCAGTGAGAAAATGAGTGTTCTGACAGGACAAACAACACCAGCAGGACCTAGAAGATCAGTCTTGTACCAAAAAAACATAGCAAGGAAGCAAAATAGATGCCGCACAGGTGTAGCCTGTGATTTTCAAAGGCGTGTGAGGGACCACATGCTTTGGAGCAGAGCTGCAAAGTAAGGGACAGCCTGGATAGCTGAGACATGTCACCAGACAGAAGATGAAGAACTGGGGGGAGGTAGAAGGACATGAGGTCAGATAGCTGTCGGACAGGATGGCCCACTCAGGTTAGGTAGGGCCATGTAATTGTAAGGACTTGGGTGTTTCTGAGTGAGGTGAGGAGCGACTGGAAGGGTTTGGACCAAATATTGACACATCTGTCTTTTAGGCTGTCTCTTCTGCTGCTGTAGGAGGACGCTGAGTGAGATGAGTGCAGAAGCAGAAACATAAGGGGGCATTCTGCGACTTGGGAGCGTTCATAGGAGCCAGAGCATTGTTGGAGGTGATGGCCAGATTGTCAGTGTTGAAGGGACTTTCCAGGCTCAGGACTATAAACTTAGTACTTGAGTGGCTGAGGCAGGAGGACAGCATAGAGGTCAATCCCAGCTGAGCAGAGAGTGATGCCCTCCCTCAAAAGGAGGTGTGTGTGAAGCAATGATAAAGTGTGCATTGATGGTGAGAGGAGCAGGGGAGGGGGGATATTATTAACGAGATCAGGAAGACTATGCGGAGGAGCTACGGGGAGGGTCAGGAGTTCGGATTCAGACACGTTCCGTTTAAGATCCTTTCAGACATCTGTGCAGAGTGTAGGTCTTGCGCTCACAGGACGAGGTCTGAATCAGGGATTCGGGCTTTTGTTCCGGGCTGATAGACATTTGAGAGACTCTGCAGGAGGAAATGGTGTCTAAAGCCGCCTGACCACTTCACCATGAAAGTGAATGTGAGTGTGGTGAAGAAGAGAATTGAGGGAAGCCCCTCTGTGGAAGGAATGGCCAGCAGAGGGGCCCAGAAAATACCTGGGAAATTAAGGCAGCCTGGAGGCAAGAGAGGGCAACCAAGGGAAGCGAATCTAGATGGAGGCTCCTTCATCCAAAACACTTAGGAACAGAGGAGTTTTAACTGTGTAACTGTGGTTCACACTGAAAAGAAAAGTTCTACAGATTTTGGAATATTTTGGCCATGTTGGGAAACAGAGTGTATGTGGTGTGGATGGAAACGATCACAATGTCTTGAGGACTCGGGGGTCAGCAGACACCGAGCAAGATGGTTCAAACCCAAGGCCTGTTTATCATATCTGTACAGCGCCCAGCGCACCGAGCACTGCCCTGCTGCGGTGGTGGTGGTTTTTAATGAGTGTTGACGTACTGAGTCCTCACGGCAGCTCTGTGAGACTGCTGCTTCAGTTATCCTGCCATGACCTGGTAAAGAAGCCAAGTGTAGGGGCTAAGCAGTGTGCTCTAACTCACTTCCCTGTTGGTCATAGGGCTAAGGTCTCCAGAATGTACATACGTGCTGTCATAGTCTGTGAGAGAGAGAGAGAGAGAGAGAGAGAGAGAGAGAGAGAGAGAGAGAGAGAGATGTCTGTGTCCTCTGTGTGTCTCTCTGTGTGTCTGTGTCTATGTGTTTGTGTTTATCTGTGTGTCTCTCTGTCTGTCTCTCTCTGTGTGTATGTGTGTCTGTGTCTCTCTCTGTATTTCTCTGTGTCTGTGTGTCTCTGTCTATATAGCTGTGTGTCTGTGTGTCTGTCTCTGTCTCTCTCTGTCTCTGTCTCTCTGTGTGTGTGTCTGTCTGTCTCTGTCTCTGTCTGTGTGTGTGTGTGTGTGTCTGTCTGTCTGTCTCTCTGCCTCTGTCTCTGTGTGTGTGTGTGTGTGTGTCTCTGTGTGTGTGTGTGTGTGTCTGTCTGTCTGTCTGTCTGTCTGTGTGTGTGTGTGTGTGGGTGGGTGGGTGGGTGGTCAGAAGCCAACCTCAGATGACAGTCCTCAGGTGCTGTCTGCTTTGTTTTGTGTGACCGTCTCTCGCTGGCCTGGTGCTCACCAGGTCGGCTAAGTGGCTGACCAGTAAGCCTTAGGAATCCTCCTATTTCTCATGAGCACTAGGGTTACAAGTGTGTGCCACCAGGCTCTGCCTTTTAACATGGAGTGTGTGCCTCAAATTCGGGTCCTCGAGTGTGCAAGGCATGCACTTTACCAACAAAGCTAACTGCCGAGCCTATGTGTGTTGTGTTGGTTTGCTGGTATGTTTCTGTTCAGCCTTCTCCTTTGATCACCTCACTCTCCCCTTAGCACGTTGGAAGGACAGGCCTGCATTTATGGTTATTTCCCCTGGAGCACGGCTCTTGATTCTTCCAGTCAAGACTGAAGTCAATGAGCTGGGATACATCTCCTGCTCAGCTTGGAGGGATAATTATTGCTTGGCCGTATGTCTGAGAAATTACTTACCTGCAGGACACAATACCTTCTCTCTCAGCACATTTGTCTATATTAAACAGAAGAGGTAGAAAGAGCTTCTGTTCGTCCCTCCCCACCCATGTGGAAAAAACGCAGGTCTTTGCAGTAGCGACCATCATGGGCTTAACTCTCCTACGTGAGCTTTCTGACAGTAATGGAGGAGTTTAAAGGAAAGGACTTGTGTGGTTTCGACAGGTGTGGTGTTGGCTAAGAAGAAAACCAGAATAAACATTGAAATCACCAAGAAAGATGAGAAGTCGTGGGACTCAGACGCAGCGGCACTGGGGATTGGTTAGTGACAAGGAGACACTTTGGTGCTGAGAATCTGGGGAAGTTCTCTGGTGGTGAGACAGAGGGGTTTGGTGGAAGATGGAAGTTTGGGAAAGGGAAATGAAACTGAAGAGCTAGGGGGTGATGTCTTAAGTATCTAGCTTCCACTTTCTTTAATGACAGAGATTTGGGGTTTGACCCCAAATGTTTTGAAAGTTTTCTATAGAGTGATCTGAAGCACATTATTCCATCTTTTTGGTAAATTAAATTACTGAATAGATTGTCTTTAAGTTCTTTTTTAAGTTCTTTCCAAGATATAAGTAGCCAAAGAAAAGGGAAAGGAAGAGGTGTGTGTGTGTGTGTGTGTGTGTGTGTGTGTGTGTGTGTGTG
>CABHPH010157264.1:20581-33244 GCA_902168325.1 Peromyscus nudipes | reverse complement strand
AGGAGGAGGAGATTGCTGCCTTTCAGGGCCTTTCCTCTCTTATCAGTGTGCAGGGAATCATATTAGATGGCACATGACTAAATCTGTTCAGAGTCGAGCCATCAAGGCACCAACACTTAGTACAGAGTTTAAGGGTCAGAGTTTATACTCAGTCTTGAAGTAGTCACTGGGTAGCAGTTGACCTGTGTGCTTCATAATGTGCAGTGGGACTCTGGGTTCAGGGAGACGTTTGTTCTCAGGCAGGCTGGCAACAACTCAGTGCCAAGGTCCAGTTGCCCCTTAGCAGCTGCCCCAACAATGCCACTGGATTCATCCCCTCATGCATTTGTTCATTTTCTTATTGGTGTGACCAAACACCCGAGGAAAGGTAATTAAGGGAGCAAGGATTTATTTTGGCTCTTGAGAAGAAACAGTTCATCATGGTGGGGAAGATGTGGTAGCAGGCAGCCCCATGGTGGGAGAGCAGGCAGCCCCGTGGGGGACAGCAGACAGCCCCGTGGTGGAAGAGAAGGCAGCCCCTTGGGGGACAGCAGACAGCCCCGAGGGGGGACAGCAGGCAGCCCCATGGTGGGAGAGCAGGCAGCCCTGTGGAGGACAGCAGACAGCCCCGTGGTGGCAGGAGCATAAGAAGACTGGGAAGGCCGCCATGTCTGTTGGTGTATCTCTGTGTCCCACCTCTGTTGGCTGCCTTCTCCTCCACAGCCTTGTCAGGGGTCTGTCTTCTTTTCTTCTCCACACGTAGCCATTTGCCCTCTCAGCTCCTTCCTTCTGTCCCCCTTCTCTCTGCAGTCAGCTCAACTCTCATTTGTCCAAATCAGCACCCTTCCTACCAAGCCCATCACGGCTTGGTCCCCTCCCTCTGTTTCTCCCCACAGTACCCCACGAGTGCTGTTATACTAAATGAAGCCAGCTTTGTAAATCCCTGTTCTCACTCCTGTCGTTGGATTTTCTGCTGGCTTATCTTGTTTGTTGTTTGTTTTTTTTGTTGTTGTTTACTTTTTTGTTGTTTTGTTTTTTTGTTGTTTGTTTGTTTTTAGAAATCCAAGGAGGCTTCAGCTGGAATGAATAATCATTGTATATTTTCTGAATGCAAAGGGTAGAAGCACCTTTTCCATCTGACCCTCTGAAGAGTGTGTTCTGGTGAAAGGTCCTGCACCAAGCCTCCTGACAGATCAGAGTTGCCGAATTGTATGCCCTCTCAGGGGCTTTGGTTTCTGCCAGTGTGGTTCACTATCCATCATCTAAACATCCCCCTCACCCCTACCCGGCTAATTTAACAGCTGGAGTATTATGATGAGTGCATGCTGGCCCGTGGTAGAATTTTATCAAATTCACCTTAACATTGTACCTTTTGGAAATTTCAACAGGGGACAGCTGTGTTCAGTAGGAAATTAAGGCAAGTATGTTGGGTGGGAGTCAAGGAAAAGGGATGATCTCTGGACTCACAGCCTGTCACAGACTGAGGGACCAATGAGATGTCCAAAATAAAGGGCAGGAGAACCAAGACGTAGTAACTGGAGACACCCCAAGTGAAACCGCTCCTCGGTGCTCCCTCCTGCCTTCCTTGACCATCCTGTCCCTGTGAGCTCTGTAGTGTGTCAGAAAAGGTCCTGTGGCCTTACAGAGTCACTATCTTTTGAAAGTGCTGACTAGATTCACCTAGCAAATCATTGCTAGTGTTGTGCCTGAGCTCGGGGCTTCCTGGTTCCTTCTTGTTTTAGCAGGTGCCAACCTCATACCTGGAAGCAAGTTACCTGTCTGGGGTGCCAAGTGGCAGTACAGGGGTCATCTGTTGTGGTCTAGTCAGAAGACTTACCACATAATCGTGGGCCTATTTCACTCTTCATGTTTTCTCAACAAGAAGAGAGTTCTGCTCTTTGTATCTTCTTATCCTAAACATTTATTGACCGCCTACTAAGACCTACTAAGACCTGGCTTCCACTCCAAAGACACTTGGCATGTGCCTTACTCTAGTGTTTTATGGTTTTCAGGGGATGACCAAGGCTTATGAGTCAGCAATGTGTCATGCGGGAGGTTACATTAAGTCAGAGCTGTTGTGTGTGGCTGCCCCATGTATGACTCACAGGAACCTGGGTTATCTGAGGAAATGAGATGCCTACCCAGAAAATGTAACTAAAAGAGATTGACCAAAGGACCAGGCAGGAGAGCGCTGGGGGTCTGGATGGTCCCTGAAGGCTTCTCTTGGAAGATATAAGGTGAGATATAAGCCAGATTTCCGTGGCAGGAGACAGGCACATGCATATGACCAGGAAGCCACTGCAGGGCCATGTGTGGGAAGGGAGCAGGGGAGGGTGTTTATGGAATAAAGTTCTAAACAGCAGTGGTGCTCTGTTTGGAAGACATGCTGTGGCTAGAGCACAGGTCTTGTACCCTTAGATGGTACATTGTTGTTCCAAGTGCAGCAGAGACCAGGCAGGTGTGAAAGTGTGAGTTGGGCCTGAGGTGGGTGTGATGCTGTACGGAGAGCATCTCCTGTGGCTAACTGGGCAGACCGTGTGTGTGTTACATAATGACATGCAGTGTCCCATCTCTGCCACCCATCTCACTGAAGGAGCTCTGGGCTACTAAATGTGCTCCTGTGTATGGCTTTACATATTTCTCAGCCTCTGAACTTAGGTCCTCACACTAATGCAGCAAACACATCACCCGTTCAGTCACTTTCCCAGCCCTGGTGGTTTCATTTCTAATAGCAACACTATGCAGAAAAAACAGAATTGTATGTAAATGACTGTCGCATTGTTCTGTTTTACCCTTGTACAATGCTTCGGGGAAAACATTGCTGCCTCCATTTTGAGTGTGGAGACATAGTCTGAGAAGGGTGGAAACCTGCCCAGGTCACAAGCCAAAAAGGCAAAGGAGTATCCATTTAAACTTCGTCTCTCTGCCCCAGCTTGTGCCCCCTCGTGCATAAGCTCCGTATTTACCTACTGTCTGGCGTGTGCCTGACCAGCCAGCGGTCCCTCCCTTCAGGCTCTTCTGCAGAATCAGCTTCCTCAGCCTCAGTCCCAATGCTGTGGGGTCTGGTTTGTGTCACTAGAGACCTGTCATACTATGCTGTGACATGATTGCTTCCTTTCTGGTTCCCACCAATAATATCCAGCCTCTCGTGGGAAATACTTGCTTCTCAGTCAAGATCCATCTGTGTCTTTGGGAAGGACTTACTTAATCCAGAACAGGATTTGACCTTTCTCTTTGACCGCAAGGCATGGAGAGAGATGTCTTTGTTAGAGTTGGGCCCAGAGGTTGAAGGATCTTCAGGGCCCTTCATGCTGGTTCAGGGCCTGCCTCACAGTGTAGGGGTCTCTCATTCAGATGGCGGGGGGAAGTGCAGTGAAGGCTCTAAAAAACACAAAGCCACTTTTCTTTCCCTGTTTCTTCAGCTCACTCTCCTGCTCCCTTGTGCCCTTACAAAGAGCAAGTCAAGATAAAAATATTGGAGACAGTTAAGAAGCTCCAGCAAGGTTTCAAAGCAAATGCGGTCCCTTATGTAAAGCATTGGCCCTTGTGTTCAGTCCATGATGGCCTGGCCAACAAGATTGACCTCTCAACCTTAGATAGACAGGGCTAACCCCACCAGGAGCCAGGAGACTTAGAGCTCATTAAATGTTGCCCGGATCAGACCTCGCTGTGTGTGTTGGTTGGTGTTTAATCTCCTCGACTCCGAAGTCTTTTCTTCTCTCATGTTGGTATCTTGTCCTTATCACCAAGCTGGGACGCAGACAAAAGGGCAGTGGCACAGTGTGGCTGAGAACTCCCGCATGTTATCTTGGCAGTGAGGGAGTCCCAGGGGCTCCCTTAGTGTTCCCACATTCCTAGCATTTCCAAACTGGACTCACCGAGGAGTCAGGGACAGATCATTCCTGTTCTGTTTCCAGCCTGCCTATTCGGTCCAAGACAAGGCTAATGAAGTAAATGTCATGTCCAGAACAGCACCCCTCATAACTGAGGTCACCTCAAGAACCCCGCAGATGAGCCTGCGACCAGAGTTCAGAACCTTGGGTACAGCTTGAGCAGTTCCTCCCCAGGATAATGTCCCAAGGTCCTTGTTCCTGTGGCTTCCTACAGCTGGACCTGGTGTCCTCACAAAAGCTCCGAGCTTCAGAGTCCCTGTGCCCGGTTTGTTTGTGAGGGTAAACAGGCTGTATTCCTGGGACTGGCTTGACCTCTGAGATGCTCCCCTGTGACTCCAGATGTACATGCAAGCTAGGACCTATCTGCCTGCCTGCCTTCTTTCCTTGGTGCACATGTGTGCATTTGTGTCTGTGTGGTTGTATACCTGCGTGCTGTGGACATGTGTGCGGAGGTCAGAGGTCAGCCTCAGGTGTCATTCCTCAGAAGACATCCATCTTGGTGGGGGTTTTGTTTGTGTTTGAGACAGTCTCTGTCTCAATTTTTCCAGGAATTCCTTGATGAGGCTGGGCTGGCTGGTCCACAAGCCCCAGGGATCCGGCTGTCTCTTTCTGCCCATCACTTGGATTACAAGTGTATGCCACTGCATCTAGCTTTTTATGTGGATTCTGGGGACTGAACTCAGGTCTTCATTGCTTGCATGGAAAGCACTTTTCTGACTGAGTCATCTTCCCAGCTCCAAACAATGCTTTCTGCTGAGACTTGGAGGAATACTGAGTATTCACGGTAACACCGGGTCCTGAGCTGTAATTCCTTGAGTTTGTATGTGTCTCAGAAGCTAAAAACATCTCTTTGTTAGGATGAGATGCTGGCCTGTCAGAAGGCCACAGAGGTCCTAGAAAAGTTAGTGCTTATTTATGGAGTTCTATCTGGACCCTTGTCCATTTGCCGACTCTGTGCGTTAAGGAAACATAGGTTTGGACAAATTTGAAGCTCCTTGAGTCTTCTTTGCCATTCTCTATATAAGAAGAGATTGTAAAGAGGCTTCTGGTTCAGGAAATCCTTCTCAGTGTGGTCCCCAGGGGTAGTGCCAAAAACTAACTACCTGGTTCTAAACTTCCATCCCAAGAGCAGCCAGTCTTGGGGCACAGCAAGGGTAGTCTTAAGTTCTTGAATCGGTTTTATGGAATTACTGCCAACTCAGGCATGGGAACTAGGGGAGGGCTCAGTGCTGGCTGAGAGAGCCACTCAGGCTTGCCTCGGGTGAAGCAGAGGAGCTGACAGAGGAGGAGATGACGCTAAACTGAGGAGTCCGCTAAGATACAGCCCTGTGGAACCTACACACGTATAAGGATGGACTCTGGGTACATGGGGACTTGCAGGCCCCCTCAAGAGGTTCAGTGCTTTAGGACAAATGGCCATATTAGATGATTTAGGGACTGACCTAACAAGGTCTGGAGTTTCAGAGTACATGGACAAACCAAGGTATTTGAGCAAAGATGGCTTTAGATAATATGTAGCAACAATTAATTAATTTTAAAAAAGAGGCCACAAGTTTGAAGGAGAACAAAGTGAGTTTGGAGGGAGGGAATGGAGAAATGATGTAATTACTCTTTAATCTCAAAAAAAGAAGTAAATTTTAAAAGAGAAACTCATTGGTGTTTGTTACATGACTGAATGAGTAACAGTGAGAGATTAAGAGACTAAGGTCTAAGAGAAAGAGAGACCTCATCGTTGTGTGGTCCCTTGAGGACATACTGAATATGCTAGATGTCCTGAATATATCAGTTTGGAATAGTGGGCTGTGGCACCCTTTCATGAAGTAATATGCTAAAATCACATATATTTACTTCTCATGGACAATAAAGTTCACCAGCATCTCTGGACTTGATTGAAACTTGAGTTTCCTGGAGAGTTCCCTAGTCATTTTTTCAGGATGGGCGCATAGACACCTAGAGATGGAAGAGGAAACTTGTAATGAGTCTTTTTCTGTCCCGTCAGCCAGCTCCCAAATAATGACATGGAGACTTCTTATTAATTACGAAAGCTTGGCCTTTAGCTTAGGCTTGCCCCCAACTAGCTCATAACTAATCTGTTTCTATTAATCTACATTCTACCACGTGGCTTTTTTACCTCTTCTCCATTTCAATGTCTCCTGGCATCTCCTTGGCATAATCTGCATGCCTAGATTCCTCCGCCTTTTCCTCTCTCTTCCTGGAAGTCTCACCTCTCTCTCCTGCCTAGCTATTGGCCATTCAGCTCTTTATTAAACCAATCACAGTGGCACATCTTCACACAGTGTAAGCAAACATTGTGCTATAGAAACTGACTTCCTGGACAGCTGGGGGGCATGCAACACCAAAGACCGGAAAAGGTCAGGAGGCGATAACAAAGCCGGTGCTAACTTCAGCGGGAGGAGGCCGAGCAGAAAGGCTGACCATACCCAGATGGACAATATTTGCCCCTCTGATGTAGCTGTGTGGGCTCTGGAAAGACTAGGCTTGTAAGTAGGCTCTGTGGGATCCAGTGAGGGGAGGGGGGTGCTGGTTAGCCAGACAGACTCCTCAAGGCTTAGACTGCTGTTCAGAGCACTGTAGGGAAGTCTGCAGAAAACATAGCATCAGACTGCAGCCCAGAGATGATCCGGCACCAGAGTGTGAGCCCTAGAATGTGCTTAGGGACTCCCAGAGAGGACAGCTGTGCTACTTCCTAATAACCACTGGCTTAGATGCACTCAGGGATCTGCAGTCCAGGTCGGGAAGAGGGCTACTTCCTCTGGAGAGCCAAAGAGTCCCTGGCAGGTGCCAGGAAAGCCCCTGCCCCAGCGGACTTGGAGTTAGGTTGCTGTGCAGACCCTGGTTAGTGACACTAGATTAGGCAGATGCCCAGGCTTTAGCCACCAACTGAAGCCTGTGGGTCATCAGGTCTCTCCTGATCAACAGGGGACTTCCTCACTAGGCATGCCCGTGGGCTCGGATAGGCTACTGGTGTTTGGGTTTGGAGGGCTGCTCAAACTAGACAATTCACTGTAGCAGTGTGGTTTAAGGAGGTAGTGTGGCCTTTGTGTCAAGAGGCATTTTCAGCTTGTACATGAGTTCTCTGTTCCCTCCTGCACACACACACACACACACACACACACACACACACACACACACACACACTTCTAATTCAGTGGTCTAGCCCCGACATGGATTTTGGAGAAATAACACTGAATACTCTTCTCCCAGCGGGAGCATTTTCACAGGCAAGAGGTGCTGCGATGGTGCGATCCGGGAAAGGGAGAGTAGATTTAAGACACTAAAACTCCAGGAGCCCCCGGAGGCGGTGACCGATAGTAGGAGGGGGTGGGCGGAAGAATTCAGTTTGCCTGCTGGGGGAAAAAAAAAAAACAACAAAAAAAAACAACAAAAGAGTGGTTTAGAAACAGAGGAAATCCAATGTCCCAAAGTGAAATCCCCTCCCTTCCTATAGAGCATGATATACTGATATACATTCTTGTAAAACCCCAGGAAACACCCTTCGGCCCTAATCTGTCGGAGAGTAAACTACCAGGCACACACTTGCCCCCCCAAGTGACTCCATTTTCATCTAGGGACTTCCATTTTAAAATGCATTTCTTCTGCCTGCATATCATTAAAAAATTGCAAGATTTCGTCATTGTCTTATTCTTTTAGTTATTAGGAATAAACGGTTTCGTTAGGTTTATTTGTATCCAGTCTCATCTGCACCAACGCGAACAACTCCTTTGTGGGCATGAAAGCAATTTCATGGTGTGGTCTGAAGGAGAAAGTGCTGTTACTCAAGCTATTAGCACTAGGAGACTCCTGCTGACCTCGTCCAGTGACCTGCACACTGTGCTTCCTGTATTACTGCTCTCCTGAGGAAACATGAAGGAAAGCAGCCCGAAACCATTTTAGAGAATGCAGAAAGTCATAAAGAAAAGCAGAGGAACACGCTGTCAGCTCGAGGCAGGAATGGCCTTCTAAAATTAACCCACGGCAGGATTTACTAGTTTTAAATGGCATGTCACCATGTTATTTGAATTGGACAACGGAGCTACCACTGCAAAGTAATAAAAATTACAAAAAAAATGGTGTCAGGTTCTGCCATTGTGTGTGCTGCGACCCTCGGTGGGGACGGGATGGCCGAGTGAATCCAAAGGAGGCTGGGCCTTTCTGATCTTGACTAGGACAGTGTGACCAGTGGCTCTCTACTGGCCCCTTGGAGAGCAGGAACGTCTTTAAGACACCTCTGTTAATTCTTAGGGAACTCTGGGGAGTCTTCCCAGCAATTTTATGAACATTCTATCTTGGATTTCTGTTATAGTAGCATTTATTAGTGACACATAATAACAGGTTCCATTATGACATTTTCACACATATAGAAGATATTTTGATCATGCACCTCCACCACTACCCTCAGTGCCCACGTCCCACAGATCCGCGGGGTAATACTGGAGTACAGAAAGCTGCCTTCAGCTGTCCCCAAGCTGAAGCTCACCCTGTCATTTAGAAATGAGCTCCCTGGAGGGAAGCCTTAGCAGGAGCAACTCTTTAGGACTGTGGCGTGTGAAACTGGCTGAGCGTGTCTTCCTGGGTCTGTTTATATACATTCTGCGTGTGCAGCTGTGGCACTGTGTAACAAGCACACTTTCGGGCACTCCCCAGTGCTTCCAGTCAGTATCCTTTTTACGGATTAGTGAACTCCATGCCCCTGTGTTTTCTAAGTCTCACTTTTCCTCTAATAAAACAAATTTTATCAGTGTCTACAAGCATATCATCAGTGTTTAATTTAAACGTCTGATTGTTCTTAGTACTAATAGACAAACACTTTTGCAATATAAGAAACATACATTTTCACCATAGTTGTGTTATTTTGTATTCAAAGGGTGGATTTTACTTCCCCCAGCCTGTGATCCTCATCCCTTTTCTCTTTGGCAGATTTGCATGTAGAGGGTGTTTTCCTTTGCTCTCTGGATAGCGTATGCATGCCATGCTGCTGTGACTCCTGACAAGAAACAACTCAATGGAAGGATTTATTTTGATTTACAGTTTGAAAGGCTGCAGGCCATCATAGGATAGAAGGCCTACCACAGGAGCCTGAAGCAGCTGGCCACAATGTTTCTGAATTCAGATAACAGAATGGCAGCAGGGCGAAGCTATCTAACCTCGGGGTCTGCTCCCACCTGACCTACTTCCTCCAGCAGGGCTCCATCTTCTGAGCTTCCACACCTTCCAAAACAGTGCCACCCGCTGGGGGCCGAGCATTCAGAAGTGTGAGCCTAAGACAGACCCTTCCCATTCAAGCTGCAGGAGTGTGGGAAGTGGGACCAAGGTAGAAAGTCCCTGTGTCCCAAGAAGGAATTTAAGTTTTCCCAGCCTTTTCCTCATCTGTGAAAGTCATAACACAAAAAAATGTGTTCTTGGGAGTAAATGAAAGATAAGGCCAACAAGAAGTTTACACAACATGCACAATGGCCTCTTGTCATTTAGTGATTTCAAAATGTTTCCCACCAATTTGGTTTAGCCACTCAGTAACCCTGAGCCATAGATGGGACAAGTTCTTAGAATTTATAAATAAAGCCTACAGAAGTGACAGAATTAATTAATGTAAATATATGAGCTCAGAACTTAGTTTCATAACTATTAATTGCTTTGGCTCCAGGATTTAAATAAACTTTAACATCTTTATAAGTTTTGTTCTTATGATTGCAATTTGCTTGTTGCTAAAATGTACGTTTTACAAAGTCTATGGCTTAGAAAGTAGAAGTCCTTTCCAGCTCTCTCTCTGGGACCTCAGAATCTCTGCAGAAACTTGACACAGCATTTTAATAACTTTTGTGCCTGAGTGTATGCGATACCCACACATAGAGGAGTCATTCTGGCGTGGGAATGTACATTGTTCATAGTCTTTTCCCACCTTGCTCTTCTTACTTGGCAGTGTAGTGAGGAGGTCTCCTTTGTCTTTATAGATGTATATAGAGCTAGTCTCTTCAATAACTGTAAGATTACATTTTAGTCTACACTGAGTCCTCGAAGTTTCCTGAGCTTTTTTAAGTTTTCATTATGAGAAGAATGCAGTGGTCCTCCTCAGGCTGCACACTTTCAAGCTAGTTTTGATAGGCTATGTAATTTGAACATTGTAGATTGAAAAATACTTGTTCTAAAATTTTGTCAGATGTTTCTAAATTACTTCCCAGTGTGTCATGTCAGAATTCATTTCCATAAACAATGCAGTAATTTTTTCTCCACCATCACCAGGCTGTTATAACTCATAGACCTTTGAAGGTAACACTTCTGCTTTGGTACAAGATGTTTGAAAGGGCAAACACTCTCCAAGTAACTGAGATTCAATGTCCATTCCCATTTATTCGTTCAGATGATATTTGCTGAGAATGGCTATTACTAGCCTATTTAGAACTGAGAACAAGTTCCTGCTTTCATGGATTCCAGTGTGAGTGAGCCATAAACAAACACAATAGAATATAATTTCACGCTATATGAAGAAAAATAAAACAGAGAAAGGGATAGACAGACGGGGTGGGAGGGCTGGTGAGGAGGGAGTCCTGGAAGGTTTCTCCTTTGCTTAGATAGAAGCCTATCCTCACAAAGGCTTAGCCCACTGATTACCTGGGCTAGAAAGTAATGTCCAGGCAGAGCTGGCATCAGCAAGTGCAAAAGCTTGAGAAAGGAGCCAGTTGGGAAAGTTCCAGAAATAGTTCTAAAGCTACACTGACTTGATTTGCCAGAAAAGGAAAATTGGGCAACTTCCTTTCTGTTTGGAATGACCTTGCAAACTGTTCAAGCCTCTTCAGAAAATGCTGTTGGAAGAGCAGGCTTGTTACCATTTACACCCACTAGTGAATCCCAGCCAATGTCCCTCACTTTGTACAATTTCTGTCCCTAGCAAAAGACTATGGGTTGTGAAGTTTAAGTAAGGATAAAACAGGCTCCATTGCCTCATACAAACCCAACTCATTGCTGTGTTTGAACACCACTGAAGACAGCACATCACACTTGAAAAGTACTTCTTTTGGAAGGAGGACCTAGAGAAAAACTTTGACTTGCTAGTCCTGTGTCTAAGGATAGCCCTGCCCTGGCCTAGGGATTCTGGCCCAGGTTGAAGTCAGCCGAGTGGCTGTGTGCGGGGAAGGGGGTGTGACAGAAAACGGGCAGTTTCAACACAGAGGTGGGAAATCACCACAGACCGGAGCTTCTGTTTCTCTAGATATGGGGCTCAGCCTGCCACTCACCCAGACTCTGCTTTTACTTGCGAAGACTAAGTCATTGAAGGCCATTTCTCTTCAGCATTGGACTCCATCATTTAATCTGCCTTGTCTTAAGGAGAGGATGTCATTGCCTGGGAGAGAACTTAGGGAGACTGAAGTGTTGCTCACTGGGTGGATTTTTTTTTTCTCTGCATAGACTCTGCTGTGTCTCAACATGTAAGGAAACCTTCTTTTACATTGCTGTCTTCCAAGAGTCTTATGCAACAAGGCTCAAACAAGAAAAACCTCCTTGTGAACAAAACAGCACCCTGGCAGACTTTGAAATCCATGCCAAGTGTGATCTTAAGTCTGGAATTCCAACAGAACTACCACTATTCTCTTCTCTTCCTAAAAAGAATTCCCAATTCTACTCTCATTTACCAGCATAGAGAAAAAGAATTTGCTTGCTCATGAGTACTCACAGATAATTTTTCTAAAGAGGACAATTTGGAGAGTGTGATGAGTAGGCCAGCTGGAGACGTTTGTCATTTGCTCCAATACCACTCATTTTATCTGAGCAAACACTAATCTGCTTAAGTGTGTTTCACTTAAAGCATTCCTTCAAAGCTCTAATTTATGAAGTGAAAAGAAGTGTCAGGAGCATGATGTCTGCAAGTTTGAATCATTTAAGCCACTTGAAAAACTGTACAATGTGGGGAGATTTTCTCACTTTCTGAGAACTTTTGGGCTTTGGTGAGTGAATCAAGTTCTTTTGCTTGAGACCCTGCAATTATAGCACCTGATGGAAGGAACAATTTCAGCTTTGGAACGTCTGTTTAAATAGGACATTCCATTTTACACACTATCCTCCTGATTGCAGAAAAAGGTACAGGTTCACATTTACTTAAGTAAAAAAGAGAGGAACAGTCTCAGATGACGCCAGGGTGTGGAGATGATGTGCTGGGGCAGCCTGGGGTAAGGCTGGGTAGCCCTGGACATGCTGGGAAGTACTTCCTGTTCAGTTCTCATCTGAACTTCTCTCCTGAGGCTTATTTAATTCTTCCTGCTTCTGTTCACCCCCCAGCTCCTGGATGCCTGTATCACAATGCCCCTCTTTTTTTTCTATTTACATATTCCCTTTAACTAACCCAGCTTATCCAGCCTCAAGTTAGAGTTCTGACCCCATCCCTTGATACCTTAGACTATTTTGTCTGTCCAGTAACTGGGGTCTATGAAAGGGATTCTAGTTGGTCCAGCACAGTCAGGGTCAGGTCCTTCAAAAAAAACTCATTTTGATCAGCAGGGGAATCATGTTTGCCATAGACCTCATCTGTGTAGCTGTGTGAGGATGCTTGGATGAGGGAGGTGGTGGTGGTGGTGGTGGTGGTGGTGGTGTTGGTGTGTGTGACTAAGAGAGGAGTATGCACATAGCAGTGGTTATAACCATGTAACTCCAGTACAGAGTAGAGATCTTTAATTTGTATCTGTCCTTTTCAGTCTTCAAACCTGAAGCTGACTTGAAACTGTAGAACAGGGAGCTTCTAGACTGGCAGAGGAATCAGTAGAATTTCGTAGACTTCCGTGGT
>CABHPH010157264.1:0-15804 GCA_902168325.1 Peromyscus nudipes | reverse complement strand
AAGGGCACCTGCAGAGCAAGAGGAGGAGCTGATCAAGATGTCCTCACTCCACAGTGTAAGTAAGATTCTCTCCCACACTTCCTTTATAGAGACAGAGGGCATGATTTATCTGTATTCTGGACCAACGTGGGCAATCTTTAATTCATTACATTTATTTATTTCATTGCGGAGGGTGCTTGGCATGGTTTGTGTGGAGGTCAGAGGCCAACTTGTAGGGATCAGTTCTCTTCTTCCATCATGTGGGTCCCTGGGATCAAGCACGGGTTGTTGGAATTGACCACAAGCACCTTGACCTTCTGAGCCACCTCAGTAGCCTAGTGATTATTCATTCAATCCAAGACGCCTTTAACCTTGGAGTGATCAGTGGTCTGAATCTGTACTTATGCGACTCAGAAGTTTTCCTTCATTAATTAGCAACTTACAAAATATACAACTTTATAGTTGTTTATATATTTTATCTTACTAATCTTACTTATTACTAGTAACCAAAAGCTACTAAGTCAATTCCTAATAAAAGTAACTTTCAGATGGAGAATTCTTTAATCATGGTGTAGCATAGTTTAAGTGTGTTTTCCTTATTCACAGCTGAATGTAGTGGTGCAGTACAGTCCTGATGCTTGCTCCAGAGGCTAGAACGTGAACATCATTTAAGGCCAGAGACCAGAAGTTCAAGGCCAGCCTGGGCAGTGAAACAAGACCTCCTCTCAAAAAACCAAAAACAAACAAGCAAAGAACCAATGTGTTTGACGGCTCAAATGTGGAGAAACAAGGGTTATAAAAGGAGTCTGGTTCTTGGGTTTCATATCATAACAGCCCTTCACAACGAGAGGAGGAGCCTTGCTGTCCCAGGTTCCTGAGATAACAGAACAAGTGGTTCTTTTTGCTGTGACTCCTGTCTCAGCTTATCATTATCATGGTACATACATGGCCCTGACTCTGAAGGTGTTTGCTGTGTTTAGATGGTGTAAGTTTGGCCAACCAGCACAGGAACAAATTGCGAATACTCCTTCTTTCCAATAATTCCATTCTCTGTGTTCTCTTCACAAGCCCCCCAAGTATTATCTTCCCCATCATTTTTCTTCTGACATTTCTACTCAGAGTTCCTACCCATTCCATTCATTGATATGTGTCCTTTGTTACCTTGCAACAGTTATTTTTATTCCCAGGTGGAGACAAACCCTTAGAGGCCAGGCACTTCTCCATCACCTTGACTTCCTAACATTTACTGTAGAGATTCAGGGCTCCTGTTGGCGACTGTGGGAAGAGATAAGAGGCCCTCTTGTTTCTGCTCCCAGGTCAGGAAGGGGCTTGTCTGTGGTTGGCTATACAAACTAGAACGTTCCATTAGATACCATGAAGGTTCAGTAGTACAGCAAAGTGCAACACTCCTCGTATTGAAGCTTGTGCTGTGCTTTCCTGAACAGAGGAATGGAAACTAAGCCCCGCCCAGTTTTTAGTAGGAACAGTGTCTCCATGGAAACGCCGTGTCAAGTTAGGAATCACAGTAACTGTGGCCATGCTTCTACTCTTGACACACCCTCCAGCTAGCCAGGCACGCGGGGGAGATCTCTTGGTGTTTAACCTGATAAATATGTAGTGATGTGGGAATGGGAACATTTGAGTCAACCCAGGGCAGAGTAGGAAGAGCTATGGTGACGAAGGAATGACCAGAGCTTTAAAGGACTTGGAGGGAAGCTGGGAGTGGGGTGACTCCCAGCTGTGATGCCCTTATTGAGAGTTTAAGGTATAAGGGTCACTGTGAATTCCAGTCCATCCCTGGATACTAAATGAGACTGTCTCAAAAATAAAACTAAGCAAACAGAAAAAAACAAGATTCAGCAGATCATAACAGTGCAGAGGCCTGAGTATGAAGGGGTAATGGAGTTAAAGGTCAGCTTGGCTCTTCCCTTTGGCCTGCCTTGTCTCGTGTGCACGGTTGCGTGTGTGTGTGTGTGTGTGTGTGTGTGTGTGTGTGTGTGTGTGTGTGTGTAAAAAGGATGCCGATGTTTTTTTTATTTGGACAGAGATAATATAATTAGCAAGCAGTTCAGATATTGGTGCCTAACAAAAAAGGAACAATAGAGATACCCCAGCTACCAAGACAGACGGAATCAGAGTTCTAGACAGCACTCTCTCCTATGGCTCAGTCTCCTGAGATGTGGCTGGATTTATTTGTCCAATCCCAGTTAAGGTTCCCAGACCTGGAGACTGTGGCACCTTTGTGTGCTGATTTGGGTGTAGGGCCTAGCTCACCTTCCTCCTCTCATTCCAATTTCTTCTGGAATGCATGTGTGTAAGTGTGTGTGTGTGTGTGTGTGTGTGTGTGTGTGTGTGTGTGTGTGCCAAATGACAACCTCAGGTGCAGTGCCTAAGGCACCATTTAAACCTTGATTTTTTGAGACGGGGTCTCCTAACAGGCTGCAGCCCATCAAGTGGGCTGGACTCACTGGCCAACCAGCACCAGGAGTTGCCCGTCTCTGCCTCCCTAGGACTGGGGTGACCAGTGTAGACCACTATGCTCTTCTCGTTTAAAGTGGGTTCTGGGAATTGAACTTGGGTCCCCACGCTTGTGCAGTAAGTTCTTTACCAGCTGAGGCATCCTCTTAACCCTCTTTAGCTTGAACGTGAGCCCAACTCACAATGTTCCTCCAGGTTCCCATGGACCCAGGCTATGCATTATCACCAAACTACATTTTATACAGACCTTGAGCCCAAAGTTGAAGGCCCTCTTCTTTCCAGTAGAAGGATTCCCCAGAAGGCATGTTCCCAGCTTCATGGAGGCTGAGATGGTGGTTAGAATTTGGCTTGGCAGCTGAGGATAAAGATCTCTGTTAATGTAAAGCCCACCCTGTGCATGAGGAGCCCTGGGACGTTTGTCAAACCTTCCAACTCTGGGCCTCGTTCCCGACTCATGGGCTCAGGTCTCATTGCACGTATGGTGCCGGTAGATGAACTAAAGAGACAAAGTCCCTACTTCGTATTTACTTTCCAAGTTGAGTAATGACTATTAGTCAGTTAATCAACCAACCCATAAAATAATAATTGCAGAGAGCAGCAGGAGGCCAGTCAGAATAATATTGAAGGGACTGACCAGGGAGGACGCTGCTTTCTAGGGAATGAGAGAAGGTCTCTGCAATGGGGGTGGTTTTCGAATTAAACTAGGAAAAGCTTCATTGAAATGAGGAACTGATGGGGTGAGGAGGGAGGGAGGGGGAAGGAGGAAGCGGAGAGGGAGGGAAGGAGGGAGAGATTGTGTCTTCCTTGTTTACTTGAGTTCTGAGCAATTAACACTGATGTTAACTCCTTGTAAGAGTTTGATAAGGGTTCGATAAACATTTATTAGATGACTCCTAAGCCCTCAGACAGCAATGTTATTCCAAGGATTAGACTTGAACAATGGAAGTGAGACGGGGTGGGTCTGAGGAATGGACAGAAAACCTCATACTCTACCACCATGAGCTAGACCTCTAGCCAGAGTGATTATTTTGTAATTTGCAAGTTACCTAGTTAACAGACATTGCTGTCCCAAACAGGATCTAATCAGAATTCCTAATGAAAAATGAGTAAAAATGAATAACTAAATGCACATGAGAAGAAAAGGTCAGATGGGCAGTAGAACCGGTGGGGGGGGGGGGACAAGGAGATTGAGACAAGAAGCCCACCTTTGGCCTCTGGCCTGGTGCACAATCACTTACAACACCAATCAGTCATTGCTGCCGTATTCTTAGGATGGAACAGTGTGTTCTTACTCACACTGCTGTGTCGATTACAAAGTAAACTTGAAATAAAAATCTTTAGAAGGCAAAGACGGTGTCACATTTCATTTCCTTGAAGCAAATTCTGGTAAATACCAATTCTAATTGACTTTGGGGAAATACAGATATGATCGGAAGTAACAGAGGAAGGTATTCAATACAATTTGAATGGTCCTTTGAATGCTGCCCTTGCCAAGTGAAAACTATAGAGGTTTGTCATTTGGGCTCTTAGCAACAGAAACATTAAAACACAAAAACAGCAGGATGAGTTATTGGGGAAGCTGGTGATTTAAGACTTAATAGATGGTCTCATGTCTGTGTTTGTGTGTCCAGTGCCTACCTAGCCTACTTTTACCAAGTGGCTTGGAATAAAGAAGAGGGTGACTATGTTTTTCCCGAGTCTTAGAGCCAGTGTCCAGATTGCAGGTCAAATTCCGGAGCTGAGCTGGGAGGGAGAGCTGGTTTTGTTTTGTTTTGATTTTAAGTCGTAGTGATGACTATGAATTCTTTTTCCATCTTTCATGTGAGTCTTTAAAATATATATTAGCCCTAACTCCCTACACTGGCCATATAGTGATAACTTGTGTTTCCCAGGTGTCCGTTACAATCAATGGTTGTGTCTGTGGTGGAAAATGGCCTGCAAACAGAAAAGGTTTCCCGAAAGTCTTTCACTTTGGCTTATTCCTAACATCATCCTTCGGTGCTGCATTGGCTTGGTTTAACCATTTAATTGCAGTTCTTAGAAAATGTAGCTGCTTCCAACCATTCAGTGCCTTGAAGCCACGCGTGAACGGGATGAACAAGAAGACTTAGAGAGGTGTAGGAACCAGTGGGTGTGTACAGCTTGTGTTGGTTACTTTGTGTTGCTGTAATAAAACACCATGACCAAAGACAATGAAGGGGGAAAGAGTTCGTTTGGGCGTACGGTTCCAGTAGGAGAATCCATCATGACAGGAGAGGTCTGAAACAATCTGGATAGAGCAGGAAGATGAGAGACCAACTCTTCAACCGCATCAGAACTCAGGGAGAGCAAACAGGAAGTGGAGTGACACTGTATATGCTCAAAGTCTATCCTAAGGACGTAGTTTGTTCAGCAAAGCTCCATGTCCTAAAAGTTCCACAGTCTCCCCAAACAGCGCCACACCTGGGGACCAAACCTTCAGATACACCAGCCTATGTGAGGTGTTTCTCATTCTAACCACAACCGAGCTGATGGCCTCCGATGCCTGGGAGGAATGATAGCGCCCACGTTGGAAGGCAATTGGATGTGCACTGGCGATACAGTAGTCAGAAAAGACAGACTTGTGATCGGTAGGATCTAGGTACAAGTAAATGTGGGAATGCTTCTACTTAGAAGACGTAAGCTTCGGTTGTCTGGAGAATGAACTTATGGGGGCTCTCACCTCTAGAGGTAGGTAACTGGAAAGATCCAGCATCCTTCTCGTGCATAAAACCTCACCCACTGGCCCTTTCACCTCCCTGATGTCTTTGTTTTGAGATGGGAGCAGCCATCACTGTTCTCTGGGTGCAGAGGTCAGTGGTCATTTGGGGTCATTCTCAGGCCACTGCCAGGCCACTGTCCAGGCCATTTCCCTTTCTATCTGTCTTTTTTTTCTTTGCAGTAATAGAGATTGAACCTGTAGCCTTGCACATGGCAGATATCTCCCACTGAGCTACATTTCCAAGCATCCTTTTACTTTTGTCTTTTAATTTTATATTTTAAGACAGGGTCTGGTGGCAAGTTGCCCAGGCTGGCCTTGAATTTGCAATCCTTTTCCTTCAGCCTCCTCAAAAGCTAGGATTACAGGCCTCTGCCACAGAGACTGCCTGGCCCTGGATACTTCCTCTTTTTTGCCCCTGTGACTTACTTTACAACAAATACAAAAATGAAAATGAATCTTATAATAACAGACATCATAGCTTACATAATTGATCTGTATTGATCCTACATCAAGGGTGGTGTCATGATTTTACCACTCAGTGACTCATGCCCTTACTTTGCATTTTCCCATTTAATGAACTAACTGAAGACACAATAGAGAGGCAGCTATGACCTTCTAGAATCTCAGCTTGTGGGATCAATCTGACTTCATTTGTTATGGTAGAAAGCCAGTGTATGAAGATGAATTTATCCCCCAAGTGGAAACAGAAATAGTTTTAGTGGAGGTATATTATCTAAACCAAAGATATGCTTGTGGCAAAAGTTAACACACCAATGAGAAATACATAAGGAAGAAGTAAAGACTGTTTGGATCATGCCAAGCAGAGATTATATCCGTCTGCTGGGAATTTTACTCATCTACTTTGAGAGCATTTCTAACTACACAAATACACAACCATGAGAATTAATATGATAATATGTGGAGATAATATGTAGAGAGTGCCAACACAGAAAATACTTCAGAATGTTGGTTCTGACTGTCCAGATAGTCTGGGCCCTTCTCCTGCTGCACTGCGCAGGTGATCTGTAAGCAGACCAGGCAGCATGCTTTGGCTGCTCTAGCATGCTCACATGTGCACACACATGCTCACACACAACCACTCTCCACTGCTGCTATAACAGAATGCCACATGGCAGGGAAATTATAAACAATACAAGTTTATTTAATTTATGTGCTGGGAAAACTAAACTCAGAGCCTGTATGTGGTGACAGCTTCATGCTGTGTCATAACACGGCAGAGGAGCAGGCAGCATCCATGAGGCTGGGGCAAGCGAGTGTGACCTTGTCACAAACTGCTGTCAGCATCACCAACCCATTCCCGGGATGGCCGCATTCATTCTTCCCCCGTGGCCCAATCTCCTCTTAAATGTCCCGCCTCCTGATACTGTATCATGGGGTTGAGTTTCACCATGAATTTAGAGGAGACAGTCCACTGTTAGTGAGCATGCACACTTGAGTGTACAATTTCTCACATTCCAGCCTGTTCCTGCGTGGATCTGGGAGCCGTGCTAGACTGAGAGCTCAGGAGAGATCCCTTTTGTGTATTACTCAGTTGAGATGCCCAGTGCTTACCTTAGGGCCTCAGCCAGTGGATGGTGAAAGATACTCACTGTTTTAAGAGTAAAGAGTCTTGACTGAAGCCTAGATTCTGTCTGCCGTGATTTTTAACCCAGGACGCTACCTCTCCGTTACCGGTCTCTTCATCTGTGCATCACTGGGACTGGACAAAAGGTCCTTTGGCCTCTCACATTCAATAATTGTGAGTTTCACTTCCTGTCTTCTTCATCCTCATTCTAAGTAACAGAGGGAAAGATCCAAATGGATGTTCTTCATAGCTCCAAATGAGGGAAGTTTTGGGTATAGTTTGAGATGATTGTCACGTGACTCCAGTAAGAACTGATGTCTTGATGAGGCACTCAGAATGCTGTCAAATGTTCAGTCGGTATTCACTTAACTGACAATGGACACTTGTTAAGTCTGGGCACTGCACTAGCTCTTAGGTGAGCAAGACAAGAAGGCAGAAGAATATCTAGGTAGCATGTCAGATTAGCCATGAAATGCTACAAGGTTGTTGTCTTAGCTAGCTGTCTGTTGCTGTGGTAAAGCACCATGACCAAATGCAACTTGGGGAGGAAAGGATTTATTTAATCTTACAGTTTGCAGTCCCTCATGAAGGAAGTCAGGATAGGAACTCAAGGTAAGACGCTGCAGGCAGGAACTGGAGCAGAGGCCGTGGAAAAGCACTTTTTACTGGCTCAGTCCTCATGGCATTTCCTGAAATAATACAGTGCATGGATTATAGCATGCTCACATGCGCATACACACATACACACAACCTGGGAAGACTACCTTTGGGTAATGTGATGGCCATATGGTAAGTATCTATGTGAAGCCCTATATATGTTTATAATATGGGCATCACATGACCCAAGGAAATGACAGTCACAGAAATATATTAATCGAGTGGTGACCTCTGGAATTGTACAGTAGGAGGACACTGTGCTAGCAGGTCACATTGCTCCTCAATGGCTTAATGAACATTTTGTGTATATGTGTGTATGAAGTGTGTGTGTGTGTGTGTGTGTGTGTGTGTAATAGCTTAGTACATCCCAATGGCTAGCTAAGTCAATAAGTGTGAACTCATAGATGCCCCAATGATTATCTACTAACTCATTTTCCAGGCGAAGATGTGTCGTTTCTGATGAAATGTTTCTTAGGAAATTTCACCTAGAAAGTTAATTACTCTTGAGGCCCAAAACAAAAACATTCTATGAACATTATTAGTTTCCAGGCTTCTTATTCTTTCCTGACTGAGGTTTTTTGTTGGATGATTTCAAGAACTTTTTTTTCTTTTTAGATTAAAAAAACCCTTGAAAATCAAAGAACTTTATAATTCAGCTAATAAGCACTGTGACCTAAATCAATGACTAAGAATGGGTTATAATGGGAGGTTGGATTTGGGTTGAATATGATTAAGATACATTGATGGATTATGCAATTATCAAAGAACAAATTAATAATATTCTTAAAAATAAAACTAAATTTAAAAATGTATCTCACACACACACAAGAGAAGGTTTACCAAATAAATTATGATTTATCCAAACAGTGACATAAACTGTCAAAAACAATATTAATATGGATATGACATGGTCATAATTTATTACTTTTTAAACAAAAGTAAACCATAAAACAGTATGCATAGTATGGATATATTATGCCTAAATGAGTTAATTAGTTAAAAGATCTCTCGTGAGCTGTCAATCTAGCACGGCTCCCAGATCCACGCAGGAACAGGCTGGAATGTGAGAAATTGTACACTCAAGTGTGCATGCTCACTAACAGTGGACTGTCTCCTCTAAATTCATGGTGAAACTCAACCCCATGATACAGTATCAGGAGGCGGGACATTTAAGAGGAGATTGGGCCACGGGGGAAGAATGAATGCGGCCATCCCGGGAATGGGTTGGTGATGCTGACAGCAGTTTGTGACAAGGTCACACTTGCTTGCCCCAGCCTCATGGATGCTGCCTGCTCCTCTGCCGTGTTATGACACAGCATGAAGCTGTCACCACATACAGGCTCTGAGTTTAGTTTTCCCAGCACATAAATTAAATAAACTTGTATTGTTTATAATTTCCCTGCCATGTGGCATTCTGTTATAGCAGCAGCGGAGAGTGGTTTTGTGTGTGTGTGTGTGTGTGTGTGTGTGCACATGTGAGCATGTGTGTGCACATGTGAGCATGCTAGAGCAGCCAAAGCATGCTGCCAGGTCTGCTTACAGATCACCTGCGCAGTGCAGCAGGAGAAGGGCCCGGACTATCTGGACAGTCGGAACCAATATTCTGAAGTGTTTTCTGTGTTGGCACTCTCCACATATTATCATATTAAATTCTCACAAAACCCCGGTTGTGTCTATCATCTGCTCATTCTATAGCTAATGGGCTAGGGAATGTTAGCTGATTTGCCCTTGGTCATAGACAGGATTTCAACTCAGACCCTGTAGGATTTCAAGCTTTTTTTTTTTTCTATGATGAGAATGGTAATAGTGTTTCTCTCAAGGACAAATTCCATTTGATTGCTAGCAACTGCTAGAAACACTATGCTACGAATCCAGCCTCCTAGGCAAGTAACGTCATGGGTGATTAGCCATAGTGTGGTCACTCTGTGACAGTGCTTAGTTCTCCAGCTTCTAGCCTCTCTAAGGAGTGTGGTTCCATCCTCTCCTTCAGTCCTGCTCTTCCTGTTGTTTTCCTCTGAGCTGTCAGTGGTGCCTTCCTGGGCCAGCTTTCTATGTTATTTGAAAATGACAATCTGTCAAAGACCTTTTGTATCTCCCCCAATTCTATGCTAAGAGCAGTCGATGTCATAAAATGCTTCATGCGGTGGAAAAGGTAACATTCTGGGTAAAGGACCAAAGATGGCTTCTTGATCCAAAGGAGGGACTCCAGTGGGAAGAACCTTAAGTCTTTGGGTTGGCTGATTGCTGTCTGTCTGTCTTTATATTATTACCAGACAGCTGCCTCTCTGTCATGCTCACCACTGACCTTCCTCCCTTCCTCAGATGGTGGGAGGCCCTTGAGAGAAGAATTGGTAAGACTGAGACAGTGGGGTCCACACACAAGCTGCTTCAAGTGGAATCTAGGGGTGGAGGCCGCGTTTGCTTACAGGGTTTATGATTTCCAGCCCTTGTCCCAAGTTAAAGACTAGAATTAGGTCTAGGCTGTGGCTGCAGCTGGTGTGCCTCTTCAGACTGTGTTTTATAAGTGCTTGGCATGAAGAGTTCCAGCTTTCTGAAGCTGCCTACAATTTTAAAAACAAGTGTCTGAAAACTCTCTGTGGGAATCAGGAGTTTTGACAGTGGTAACAACAGCGTCAAGTGAGCATTTGTGGACAGTTTAACTGTCCAGTGTCTATTTGAAGCTGTCCACATTTGCTAAACTGTACATTTTCACTCCTTTCAAACATGTGACAATCTTTTTTCTCAGTTATTTGATTTTTAAAACACTGTGAGTAAGTGAATATTAATTAGAATACAAACTACATCCAGAAGCATTATTTTTAAATCATGGAACAAATTATTTAATGTAAGAACACTTCCCCCTAAATAATCTGTTAATACAAAACACATATATTACAAAGCTTCAACCCCAAAACCTATTTATTTTGCATTTTTGCTTTGATTTTGTTTGCTTTTTCAAATACGAAGACTGCTTCACCAGAATGAGGTCCACCTCCTGATTTTTATGTGGGGCTGTAATTTTCTATTTTAGTAAATCAGACAGCCCTGTGGCTCCTAGGTTAGTATTATTGCTTGTGCTCTGTGGCTTTTTCCTGGGCTAAAAACAAAGAATGACAGAGTGAACAGATTTAAAATATATCCTCCTGTTTGATGAAATTAGTAGTCCATGTGCCAGAGCGAGACTAGCCTGTGCGGCTGTTTTTGTCATTATGAGTGTTTTGTGAGCTACACTCATGTCAAAGCTTTTTTTTTTAATTGCATGTGTGAATTTTTAAACAGATGAAAATATGGATACACATCTTACAGGTTGCAGCCCATCAGCAAGAGACACTAAGGCAGGGACCAGAGCAGAAAGTGAAGCAAAAACTGGAGACACTACTGACTGGCTTGCTCCCCAGGACTTGCTTCCTCAGCTGCCTTCTTTTACAACCTAGGACCACCTGCTCGAAGATGGCACCGCCCACAGTGGACTTAGCTCTTCTACATCAATTAGCAGTTTAGAAAATGCCTCATAGACATAGATATAGGCCTTTCTGATCTGGGTAGTTCTTCAGAAGAGTTCCCTCTTTCTAGACGACTCTAGGTTTGTGTCAAGTTGACAATTGAAGCTAACTGTGAGAGTCAGCTAACCCCCAGGTATGCTAAATCGTCTTAAACACATCTGGAGCATCGATGTTCCCTTGCTATGACTTTAATGTGCATTGAGGTGTTTTTAACTTGATGCTTCCGATGATCTTAAGCTGCAGTCGTCTCAATGCTAGACTTGAATGTTCTAATGTGATTCATTAGACCTGAAAAACTAACTCTGACAGCTCGTGTTTTTGATTTTTAAGTTTGGCACTCAAACTAGTTTATTTGATTATGAGAAGAAAGTTCATTTATAGTCTAATTATACTATTAGTAAGTTTCTACAACAGTTACCAAAAGAACATAAAACACCATTAAGAAATAATGGCGTGTGATTAGTACACTGACCTCTCACTTGGAAAAAGAAGGGAATTAGACTTCTCATTCAAATGTCATCATCATGAAGACAGTACCTGGCATGATAGGCACTTGCTCAGTAAATACTTACTAACAGAAGGGCATATGGCTTCAGTTGCACCTGCAGCTGATGGCTCCCAAGTCAACATCTCTATCCATCTCTCTCAGGCTCATGGCCTTGTTTCCTGCTGACTCTACATGTAGAAAAGCCACACTCTAAATGGCCAATCCTATAATGGGACAACTGCCTCCTCCTCCCAGACAGGGCCCTCCCCGGTCTCCTCTGCTTGGCCGTCGCAGACACACGCTTCCCAGCTATCCTCCATTCTTTCCCTGTCCTCACTGCCAAGATGATCCAAGTATGCAGTGTGTCTTAGTTCTGTCCTCCTCTCTAGCCCTCAAATAATCTGCTTCTGTCCATTGAAACCATGGCCTTCTCCGATCCTGGTTAGCTTTTCATCTGGATTTCTGCCAGTCTTCAGATGCTTTGGCCAGGCTGGTGGTTCTCATGGTTAACCATGGTAGAGGACTCCCAAGGGAACTGGTTAAACAGGGAGATACCTAGCTCACACCTCATTCTCATTTGGTAGCAACTGAAACAGTAAGCAAACTCCTCCCTTGGGGCAATGCTGATGCAGGTGGGAACAGACTTCCTTCTTCACCTCTTCTTGTCCATCTGAGAATGTGGATAAAGCTTGGCTCTGAAATATAAGACTTATAGATGCAAGATTCAACAGTATCAAAAAGCTACCTCGTGGCTGGGCGGTGATGGTGCATACCTATAATACCAACACTCAGGAGACAGAGGCAGGTGGATCTCTGTGAGTTCAAAGCCAGCCTGGTCTACAGAGCTAGTTCCAAGACAGGTAGAGCTGTTACACAGAGAAACCTTGGCTCAAAAAGCCAACCAAACAAACAAACAAATAAATAAAGCTACCTCGTGTAGCAATAGTTTCCAGAACATGATCAGTGGGCGTGCCAAGGGTTCCACATGTGTATATGACCAACTACCAGACAGAAGCAACATGAAGGGGGCTGTGGAGAGGACTCGAGTCCATCACAGTAGGACAGCAGAAGTTGCTTAGTCCGTGTTGGTAAGAGCGTGGGGCAGGTAAGAAGCAAGGGGTGGGATAGGAAGGAGGCAGGCATGTCAGACCTCTAAGATCCATCTCCCAAGTGGCCTACTTCCTCCAATGAGGCCTCACCCCCCAAAGGTTCCACAGCCTACCAGAACACCGCCACCAGCTGGGGGAACAAGTTTTCAAAAACGTGAAGCTGCGGGGGCAGATTCAAACCATAGTGGTATGTGATGGGGATGAGAGACTCATGGGAGAGAAACAAGAGTAGATTTGCTGTGTGGGACTTAATCAGAACTCCTCTCTCCCCTGCTTTCTTTAGTCAGAAAAACTTGATGAGAAAGTTCCTCTGAGAAAAATTTTCCTCCACTTTTAAAAAGTGATTTGAAAACCATTGATGTCTAGAAGTGGGTAGTTTCAAGTTTAGTTTTAAATTGGGATCTGCAGTAAGAAACAGCACAGCTTCCAAGTCTCAGCCCAGCACACACATGCCTGCGCATGTGACTGAAGCACATTTTATGAAACAAATATACTTTTACTCCACTTTATATACGATGATGCTTTCTGCTCAGTTGACTTTTCTTCTCCATGCTGGTTGTGAACTATTAAGTGGATTTCATGATTCATTCAGCTGCTACAGAGTCTGAGAAACCTTTGACCTAGTCTTCCTTATTGGAGTTCCTTTATGAACCATACCAAGAAATATTTTCTTAATCCTGTCAAGAAGGTACATGACTCATACCATGTCATATGCTTGGGAGAGCCGTTAATTCATCACCTAGAATGGATGTCCAAGAGTATTCTAGCTTACTTCTCTGGATGAAGTCATTGGAGAAGGCATCTTGAATCTGAGCTCCTCCAACCCATACTCCTGAGTACTGTACACGAGCTTGCCTAGATTTCGATTCTCAGACTCCATCTGACTTCCTCAATCTCTTACCTGCTTTCAAACCATCCTGGGGTGTTTGGGATTCCCCAGGTGCCTCAAGCTGTTTCTGACCCCTCTGCACAGTCATTCTTGGCCCTCAGTACCCAGCTCAACAGAGTGTTACTTCCTCTGAGCTCTTCTCTGAGAACTGCTGGAGTCATTGGGCCTGGTTTCCACTCCTGCCAAGCCCTGAGAAGCAGGTAGTATACTGTCCACAGTGGCAGGTCAGGGTGCAGCTCGCTAGCTCAGTGCCTGTCTAAGGATCACAGACATGTCTAAGATAAAACTTGCTTGCTTACAGGACTTATGAAAGGCCTGGGAGACAAGACCTATGCATTAAAAATCACTTTGAATAATACACAAAGCTAAAGAGCCTGCGTAGGGAAATGGGTCTTAAATTCTGGCTTCAATCTCAGCTGCTCTAAATGTCAAAGTTCATCACCTGGGAGAATAAGACAGCAATCTTGTATGGCTGGGCTTTAAGTGGGAATACGTCTAAAGCTCTAAATGCTCTGCCTGGCCGAGGGCTCTGGGGGGCATGTTAATGTGGAATGAAGCGGGCCGTGTGCTCAGAGGCATGTGAGTACTGTAGTAGAAGGTGCTAGAGGGGCTGAAAGGAAGGCCTGATCCCTGGGGGTGGTAGATGGGAGCAGTCCAGCGGAGCATGCAGAATGCGAGCTAAGTTTGGGAGGAAAAGCAGACCTCAGGTTAGGGCGTGAGAAGGGCATTTCCAGCAAAGCAAAACAAAAAGCTGGTGGCCCCCAGAGGAGGATCATGTGTGTCTTGCCTATGGACTGGTTTCGAGGCTAAGGTTTGTACATTGATTTATACATGTGTTCATGAACATTTTCTCAAATTTGAGGGGAATATATTAATCTCTAGGGATATATTTTTCTCATGTTAAAGGAGTCTGTCTCTCCCCTTTTCTGTATTTTTTTTAAAATATATTTATAAAGTCTATGATTTTGTTGTCAGGGTCAGATTGTTTGGATCATTTTGGGTCAGTTTAGAGATAGTTTACAAAGTGGAATTGATTAGTCCTACATACTTCCACATTCTCCCAATAGATGCTGATATTAGGTCCATTGGGGGACCAGAAGGTACATTATTAGAATATTCTCTTGTTGGGCTGGGGAGATTGCTCAGTGGGTAAAGTATTTGCTTTGTAAGCATGAGAACCTGAGTGTGATCATCGGAAGCCATGTAAAAAAGAACGTGAATGTATGGTATATGATTGTAATCTCAGTGAAGGGTAGATGGAGACAGGTGGATGCCTGGCACTTGCTGGCTAGCAGGACTAACCCATTTGGTGAGTGGTAAGTCCATGAGAAACTATCTCATAATGGTGGACAGCATGTAAGACATAAAATCCAAGTTTGTCTTCTAACCTCTGCACACATATGGATGTGCACTCACACATGTGTGCCTGTACACACACACACACACACACACACACACACACACACACACACCCTTGTAATTCAGCTGGCTAGCTAACTTGGGAAAGCACCAGTTTAGAGAAGTCACCTTGATAAGTTTTTAACCAAGGCATTGCATATGTCCTGAAAAAAAAAGTCAAATTTGTCTGGATTTTATAATGAGTTGAATCTAATAGTTACATAGAATTTGGCAATCTCCTATAAAATAAAGTTCAGAAGAAACTTAGCATATCTTTAATTTTAACATAAAAATCTCTCCCCTGTATGCATTTTAGAATGATGCAGACAAAGGAAATAATTGTCCCAGTGGGACTCGGCCTGCCGAACAGCAGGGTTCCCTTAAATCCCTCCATCCTCTCCAAGTCTTACATCCAAATCCTAGCTCTTTGTATGCCTCCATGTTCCATGTGACCGTCTGGACCAGCGCAGGACAAGCCTGCGCCTGGCTCTTCTGTATGATCAAAGGCAGGTTTGAGAAGACAGCTGACCCATGTCTCCCTTCATCTTCTCTTCTCCAAGAAAAGCATCCCTAACTTCTTCCACTCGTCCCCAGATAGGCACACTGGGCCCATGCTCGTAGGTTAATGCTGATTCTTCTGTTAGGTGGAAACTTGATCTTACCATGATTTCTTTTGAACCCTGGTAGTTAGTTCCTAGCAGTAATTGTCTGTGCATTGAGTCAAAGAAACACAAGAACATTCCTTTAAGGTTTTTCTTCTAGGATTTATAGAAGATTGGGAGGGGCTAACTGATCTAGACCTCCCAGGATATCTTTCCCCTCCCCACCGTCCACCCCAACTCACTTGACTTGGCACAGAGTCTTATGTATACCATTCTGTCCTTAAGACACTATGCAACTGAGGAGAAACTTCACCGCCTCTCCGAGTACACTGCCACTTGATTTATTTGGTGGTGGTGAGGAGTAGGACCCAGGGCTT
>CABHPH010157263.1:30270-56594 GCA_902168325.1 Peromyscus nudipes | reverse complement strand
ATCATAATTTCCTTTTCACCATTGTATACACACACACACACACACACACACACACAATGCTTGCTATCTTTTAAACTAAGAGGAAAATTTCCACTCTAAAAGAGGCTCTAGGGTTTGGCCAAGCTCTGAACATAGTTATTTAGTCAATAAATAAGGACTTCAGGTGATCTCTGATATTAATGAACAGTGTCTTCAAGTTCTTATCTGTAAAGTTACTATGATAAACGCAGTGTCAATGTTTTAAGTCTACTGAAAAGACTCTTACTACATTATCATATTCGATCTTTATTTCTTTTCTGGCTATAAACTCTACTATAAAAAGGAAAAGTTAAATTTGTGAAGAATAAATATAAGAAAATGAAGATATTTGATTAAACATAGAATTTAAGTATAATACTGAAAAAAATCTTAGTTTTTCACTGTATCATTTTCATACGCTCTCACAGACATTCATATACAAACTTCATGACCAGAAATGCTAACTTCTTTCTTTCTCTGTGGTTTTCCCTCATTTTCATAACGAATAGTAACGAATCCTCTCTATTATCCTGTCAAACGTCAAATCTGGGGTAGTTAAAAACTTGAATGCCCATTAACAACCACAGAACACCAAATTCTAGGCTAAATCAGAATTCAAGTGTTCTCTGGTCACATACCTATAATGAAGGAAACATATTATAACAATTAATGTCTTAAAACAATCTCTAAGGAAATTACTACAAATATATAACTTGATAAAGAGAGAAATTAAAAAAGAGGAAATACTAGTTTTTTTCAATGAAGTACATATAACAAAGATTAAAGCCGACACAATTTAGTTTGGTATAATGATAGCTGATGTGGAAAGCCAATGCTTTCCAAATGCACTAAACTAGGAAGAACATGGGAGGCAGATCTCTCCCATACTAACTAGTGCTATGTCTTTTAGGACTAGACATATCAGTGAACACAAGAGTAACAGTCCTTCCAAGTCGAGTCAGATATCTTGTATGCTAACAAGTAGTTTAAGAAAACATGTCTGAACACCATTAAAAAACAAACAAAAACACAAACAAGGAGAACCAGAGAGAGAAAAAAGGTTGTAGCATCTACACAATGCCAGGCACCTGGCTGTGTTTCAGATAAGGAAGTGCTGCTACGTGAGCATGCCCCAGCTCTTTTCCTAAGTATCAGCTTTCTGTGAGTTATTGTAACTGGTTTAAAAAAAAAAAAGTTGAACATTTTTATAGGGTATGCTTGGCTTCCATTCTCTATAACCTTATTTAATGCATGGCACATACAGGTACTAAACAGATATTTGGTGAATGATCTAATAGTAGCCAAAAATTAAACAGTTCTTCCAAACAGTTATAGTTCACAAGGCTTCACTTTCCTTGGTTCAGAAAATGGTATTTTATTTTCCTTAAAGGGCCAGCAACTACGTAACTTTAGCTGTCAGCTATATAGTCTACATAGTAACTATTCATCACTGTCATGATACATGAAAACCAGATACAATGGTATATGAAAGGGTGTGTCTGGACTCCAAAAATACCAAACATAGGCACCAAGTACAGTGGTGTGCCAATTTCTACTTAGCTTGTTTTATATGTAGCTCATTGCCCTCAGTCTTCTGTTAAATTTTCCTGGGAGCATAAAGAAAACTTATGAACTATTTTGCAAATGCTTACTCTCTTTTAATTGCCAAATACAAAAGTCACACAACTTTACCCTCTCTCTGCCTTCCCCATCCCTCATCTTTTCTCCTTTGCCTCACACTGTATGCAGGTCATCAAGTAATATAATGTGAATATTGAAGATCATATTATGGATTTCAGCTATGAATAGCAAAAAAGGAAATATTAAGCATGTAAGATATTTTACAGAAGTTGAGAATAAGCCTCACAAAGTTATCACACTCATAAAATGTCAGGCCTCTGCCAATGTCTGAAAAAGGGGCAGAAATTTCATTAAAGAGGAAACAAATGGAGTGTCAAGTCCTCAAATATGGTATTAATGAAAGAAACTTTTTAAAAATCCAATAAATGTACTTGAAAATATCTTGCTCACCTTGCTCAGTGCTCTCTACTGTGTTCACATCTCTAATTACATCATAACTGTTTTATGCACTATCACTTTTCTCCACTTTAACACCCAAAGTGAAAAGTGGGGGAGAGGATGAGAACAGACATCTAAAAGGTAGTCTTCACAACTGGCGCACTGTTTTGTTTTTAGAACAAAACATAGCTCTGAGTAAGCTTGCTATCAAGTCATTCACTGTGTAACTTTAGGTCACACACTTCACTCTTGATCACAGACTGAAAGCCATGGAAGGTGACACTGTTTGTTACTCACTATTCTGGCTCACCTGTCCTACCTGTTCTACAAAACTAGAAGATGATCTTGCAGTAAGGTAGTGAGGGAGAGAAAAGAGAGATACTTTAGATTACACTGTATTACACTACACACAACATACTAATCAAAACCAAACTAAACAAACTGACTCATGTTACTGAATAACATCTCTCCGAAAGCCAGGCAGTATAGTTTGAAAGAAAGCACACTTTTAGTAGATGTAGCTTCAAACTCAATAGGGCAGGGGTAATGTGAGGTCTGGGTAAACAGGTTACCAAAGATAATTAAAGGCTTGGAGAGAGGTGAGGATTACAAAGCCTCATCTCCACCCAACTTGCTAAAATTTTCTTTAGCTGTTTAAATTTAAGATTTATTCTGTTCAAGAGTATTTTCTTACTGATCAAATATATTGACATAATTTGTAATATTAGAAAATCTGCACGTTCTTGTGCAAAAATCTAAGGATTTTGACAAGTACACATGGCTTGGAAATCATCTCACATCCAAGTCACAGGATATTTGTATCATCTCAAAAAGGTTTGGTATACCACTTTGACACAAATTCTCTAAGACTTTCAGATCTATTTTTCTGTTTGTTTTTAGAGACAGGGTTTCACTGTACAGCCCAGCTGTCCTAGAACTAGTTCTATAAACCAGGCTAACCTCGAATTCACAGAGATCCACCTGCCTCTGCCTCCCGAGTGCTGGGATTAAAGGTGTGGGCCACCATGGCCCAGCTCCTGGATCTATTTTTTCTTGAAAGGTTTATTAATTTTTACTTTACATGCATTAGTGTTTTACCTGCATGCATGTATGTGCACCACAAGCATATCAGCACCTGGAGATCAGAAGAGGGCATTGGAGTCCACAGACTGTGAACTGCAGCATAGGTACTGAGAACTGAATGTGGGTCCTCTGGAGGAGCAGCCAGTGCTCTAACTGCTGAGCCAGCTCTGCAGCTCAACTACATCTATCTAATTTTTGACACTAAAGTCCTGCTGTTTCATAATGTGACATAAATAGAACAAATATTGGTGTCTTTTACATCTAGATTCCTTCATTTAGCCTAACATGTGATTAACTGATTAATCACTTCATCGTTCATCTTTCCCCTTTCTTAAAGCTCTCATCTTATTTATCTCTAATTCACATAAATCTAAACTTAAATTTCTCACTTTTCTGTTACATAAATTACACAGAGGTATTGACTATTCACAATACTGAGTGAAGCACAGTGGCTTTCACTCAAAGCATTTCAGGTGAGCATCACCATCTTGTGTCAAAAAAGAGTAACTGCAACACCAAATCTATTGTCAGGAACAGAAGATTGATCTGTTCAGATACACCCACCACTAAAATACTGCAAAGTCTGGATCCCTAACATTTTATGATTACAGTGCATTAAAATGTCTAGATATTCAAATTAGAATGTAGGTATTAAAAGCAGCTTTTTAAAATTATATGCTTACCTCTACTACTTCAAATACTCCATACCACACACAATGAGTACCACACAGAAAAATGGTACTTTATTACTATTAATATTCTATTAAGTTTTAAAACATTATCAAGTTAATTCTACTAATGGTTCTAAAATATTCAATATATGACTTTGGTTCCTGACTAATTTCATTATCAGTTCCAAAATTCAGGAATCTAAAAGTATTTGCAATAAAAGAGGAATTTTATTCAAATTTAAAAGTGAGTCAACATTAAACAATTATACAACTAGATACTTTAGATCTAATTAAAAATTGTTTTTTTATTTGTAGTTTTCAGGAAAGCATATTAAACAGAATGTAAATATTATAAGCTCAACAACCAACCATGAAAAGAGAAAATATGTAGCTTGACAAGTCATCCTTGTAATAATTTTTAAATAAAAAAGTTAAGGTGTTTTACTGTCAATCAAAGGGTTTTTTTTGGTATGGTTGGTTTTTTATTTTACACAACCATCATCTTAAGGGTAATTTATTGCCACCCCCAACCCTGAAAAACCTCTCAGTTAAAAAAAGAAAAGTCACTTTTCTACCCCTGGTTAATACTTGCTTTCTTTTTATGATGTGCTCAAAAAGAAATTTGTAGTAATAAGTGTAGGAAGGTAGTATCCAAAATGAAAACCAACAAGCCAATCCATAACTACAATGAAACTGAAAGCAAAAACTTTGCTATACAGCACCTTTTTGGGTAGCATTTGGAATGCTTTATTATTATCTGTTTCAGTAAAAAAAAAAAAAAAAAAAAAAAACCAAAAAAAACCAAAAAAAAAAAAACAAAAAAAAAACAAAAAAAACTGTAGACTTCAATGACATAACAGATTGTCTATTATATCTTCAAAAGACACAGAAAACCAATAGGCTGAGTGTAGATGTAACCGACCGCCTTATTAAATAATAAACACAAAGCCAATGTAAGAATGAAAGCCCAAGAGGTCAGAGCTAAGAATCTTACCACTTTCCGCCAGCTAGCCTCTCCCGCCAAGAGACCTCTCCGAAAAGGGACTACTCCCTGTGTGTTCGTCTTTAAATAGGAGTTCTGTTCTGCCTTCTCATTGGTTGTAAACCCAACTACGTGACTGCCTCATTACTGCCTGTCTGTATAGACCTCCAGGTTTTCTATGGTTGGTATTGAGATTAAGGGCGTGTGTCTCCAATGTTGGCTATATCCTTGAACACACAGAGATCTACCTAGTTCTGCTTACCAAGTGCTGGGATTAAAGGCGTGGACCACCACCGCCCTGGCTTTCGCTATGGCTTGCTAATAGCTCTGACCCCTAGGCAACTTTATTTATTAACATACAAACAAAATCACATTTCAGTACAAATAGAATACCACTATAGCTGAGTATTTTTCATGAATACTGGACGCTACGTTCACTGCATGTCTTCCAATTCTTCCATCACTGACTGGTGTCTTTTGTCAATTTCAAGCTATTCTACTACTGTCCTGATCCTGGTCATCTTGATCATATACATTATCTGAATTTTGCTATTTGATTATGTTAAGGCCCTGTGGTGATACTGTACATGTTCTAAAAACTTATCTAGAAAGACTAAGATTTCGGAAGGGCTATATACAAAACTATAGCAAAAGATTTAAAGAAAATGAAACATCTCACACCTGTAATCTTATCACTTGGAATAATGAAACAGGAAGTGTGAAGTCAGCTTGAGTTACACAGATACACAGTGAGCTCTGTGCAAGCTGGGACTGTGGAGTAAGTCCCTTCCTAATAATGCCTTAACAAAACTAAACACTACAAGATACCTCTCTGAATTAGTATTTTGAAAATGGCTGTTTTACTGAAATTAATATGTAGGTATCTACAGAGCCAATGTAGTAAATCCCTACCAAAATTCCAATGACATTCTTTACAAAAACTGAAAAGTAAAACAAAATTCATCTAAAGCACAAAATACTCCAAATAATCAAAGCAATCTTCCAGCTGAAACAACAACTGCTAAAGGTATCAGGATACCTAACTTCCAATTATACCTCAGACAACAAAAACAATGTGGTACTGGAAGAAAATAAGACAAGCAGATCAAGAGAAGAGAATAAAGAGCCCCCAAATAAACTCCTGCAGCTACAGTCACATGACTTTTGAAGACAGTGTCAGAACATCTACGGGAGAAAAGGTAGCCTTGTCAATAAATAATGCTAGCAAGCCTGAATATTCAAATGTAGACTAGTAAAACTAGATTCTTATTGCTCACACCATCCAAAATACGATTAAAAAATTAATCAAGACACAAAGAACTACAGGTAACTAAGAAATGCTCAGAGTGGGAGAAACTCTTCTCCAGGGAAGAGTACACCAATTGATTATCCAATACCAAATGGTCAGCCCTGAAGACATACATACAACATCAAACAGACTGAGAAGATTGTATTTAGGAATATATATGAATATACATATACATAAATACATATAACAACAATTAACAAAACAGAACAAGGATGGATATATGAGAGGGTTTGGGTGGAGAAAAGGGAGGGGGAAATGATGTACTTATACTATAATCTCAAAAATTAAGCAAATAGAAACAAAGTTTCTACACAGTAAATAATCATCAGAATGATGGGCCAGGCTACAGAGTGGGAGAAAAATCTTTGCCAACTATAAATCACAGAGGGGAACATAAAATTTGTAATATAAAAAACTCAGAAACATCACCTTTGCTCTAAACCAATCAATAAATGGCCAATCTGAGTGGAACACCCATTTCTCAAAAGTAGTACAAAAAGCCAATAAATCAATGAAAAGAATCTTACACATCCTTAACTAGGAGGGAAACACACATCAGAACTAAACTGGAGTTCCACCTCACACCAGTCAGAATGACAATCGTAAGGAAACAACAAGTGCTGGAAAGGACAAGGGCAAAGGGACTTAAACCCTGCTGGTGGGAATGGACAAGGAGCACAGGCCACTTTGGAAATCAGTATCCAGGCTGCAAAAACCAAAAGCAGAACTAGCATATGACTTGCTTCACACCTGGGAATATACCTAAAGGCACCCAAGTCGTCACTGCTCAGAGATAGCTGCACATCTGTCCTCGCTAATTAAGGTTTGTACTGCTGTGGTGAAACACATGATCAAAGCAACTCGGGGAGGGAGGAAAGGGTTTATTTGGTTTATGCTTCCAAATTACTGTTCTTCACTGAAGTCAGGACAGGAACTCAAACAGGGCAGGAACCTGGAGCAGGAGCTGGTGCAGGCTATGGAGGGATGCTGCTTACTGGCTTGCTCCCTCTGGCTTACTCAGCCCACTTACTTACAGAACCCAGGACCACCAGCCTGGGGATAGCACTACCAGTAATGGGCTTAAGCCTTCCCTCATCAATCATTAATTAAGAAGCTGCCCTATAAGCTTGCCTACAGTCCAATCTTACGGAGGCAGTTTTTTTTTTTTGTTTGTTTGTTTGTTTGTTTTCGAGACAAGGTTTCTCTGTGTAGTTTTGGTGCCTATCCTGTATCTCACTCTGTAGACCACGCTGGCCTAGAACTCACAGAGATCTGCCTGGCTCTGCCTCCTGCGTACTGGGATTAAAGGCGTGCGCCATCACCGCCCGGCTCTGGAGGTAGTTTCTTAATTGAGGTTCCCTTTTCTCAGATGACTTTAGCTTGTGTAAAGTTGACATAAACTATCCTTATCCAGCACAACATCCATGTTTACTGCAACACAACTCAGAGTAATCAAGATATAGACCCACCTAGCAATCTATCAACATGTATGGATAATGAAAACCATGTCTACATACACAAGGGAGTTTCACTCAACTGTAAAAAAGAAATGTCATTTGTAAGACAATGGACGGAACTGGGGATCATGGTGTGAAGTGAAAGAATCCATACTCAGAAAGACAAATGACAATGTGGCATACAAATTTAAATACAATGGCGGGACAGGAAACAAAATAGGGCAGTAAGGGTTAACATGACCAAGTATTCAACATGATTATGGGAACACACCATAATGAAACTTACTATTTATATGCTAATTAAAACAAATGCAGTCCATTTCAATAAGCTTATATATACATATCAAAAAATAAAGAATGCTGAAGATAGAATAAAAATGCCATATAAAATAACCCAAGATGTTAAATCTGAAAAGACTAGTTAATGAGATGGTCTAAAGAAAAGAAACGTTTTTCACAAATATAAGGAAGGGGAAGGGAAAAGGAGAGAGTGAATGAGAACAATTCACACAAAATGAGTTAAGGACATAAAGAGATTATCAAAAGTAATCAGCCTTATGTGCAGAAGCTCTCAGACTTTAGCAGAAGCACAAGCAGTAGTTATAACAGTCTGAGTCCAGGAGGTGAAGTCTACATGAATGAACACCTGTCAATGTAAACAGGAAAAAGAGGATGGAGCTTTGAGTTGGAACTTTACATTAGGGCTCAGTGCATCAGGATAGCTACACAGTGAAAAGCCCACTTACCCCTGTCTTTAAATATACCTCTGTTCATCCATTGACATCATGAGATACTGCTCACCAAGACAATTAAACACAGAATCTCAACTTTCTAAACTTAAAGATCTAAATGCCAAAATCTCAGTGATCACAAATGTCAAAAAGTGAATTCCACCAACTCCCAATGTAAGTCCCAATGCCACTCTAAGATTAGTAGCCATTCATAAACATTTATATTGTCACATAATAAAATTATAGATATAACAATTCTGAGGAGCTGCCCAGTTGAACAACTAGCCTAAGAAACTGTACTGTAAAAACAGGAAGTGCTAAGAGAACTTCAAGAAGTGGTGTAGTGAACTTGAAACTATTACAGCCTTCCAGTATAGCACCATATCAATGACTCCTACTACAGCCACTCTTTTCTACCTAGATAGCTTACTGCAAGTAGAGCACTGTATCACCATTCATATAAATCACAACTTAGCTCCAGAGGCTGTACACAATACACATATTTAAACAATTCAGCATAAAACATGGTAAAGGCTTCAACGTGAGACTTATAACTTCAAAAATAGAAATGATAGAGGTAAACAAAAAGGGAAGGTAAAGGGTGACTTGACGGTTTGTTACACAAGAAAATCTTAATGAAAGCTGTCACCAGGCTAAGTCATTTAGTTTGATTTAGAAGAACTCAGAGAAAATTTACCAAACACCCAAAATCCTACTTCAAGAAACAGAATTAACATTGAAGGCACTCAACATCAGGGAACCAAAGGTGTCCCTAAGAGTTGGCATTGAAAAAATGGAAACTTTTAACAGGATAAACAAAAACCACAGTGTTCCTACTGGAGGTGGCGGGAGTGATAGTGGATTTGAATGAGGTAATCTTTTAAGGTTTCATCATCATGTTCTATACTCCTTGACAAAATTTATTCCTACCTTTCATACAAACCTGTGAGATGTTCAGCACTGACTCACGCCCTACAAATGTTCAGACCTCCGCTGGCTTATGTAAACACAGCAGCAGTAAGGGAAAGCAAGTCCTCTTACTAGCTTTTGACCAAGAAGCCTTCACCACATAGCCAAACATCTATTTGAACTAAATAAAGATGCTCTTCTAACAGAAAGGATCCTTCTTATCTTCAAAAGGATCTTTTAAAAGTCACAATTTAAAAAGTGCACATACACCCACACAGAGAATGGCATCTAAGGTACATATTGAGAGAACAGAATCCATTATTATTTTCATTCTAAACAGTGAAAGTGATGGCTAGGACAGTGCTTCTGTAAAGTTATGGCAGGTAACATGATTCTCTCAAGTATAAAATAGCTTAGACATTTACCATGGCATAGATGAAAATGCTAAAAAATTCTCAAGAGGCCTAAACTAGACAGAAACAAATCAGTTTTAAATATTTAATTTTCTAGTAAAATACAAGGAAAGTTTCTGGCAGCAGTGAGGGGGTAGGGAGGATGCTGGAGAGTTACAAAATACTTTCGTTAATAGGGTAGCTCTCTTGGTGGTCTTGGACCCAGTCATCTTCCCCATTTCTCATTGTAATTCTCAATAAAAGGGTATGACACTCTCAGTTAAGAAGAGGCTGGCTAGTCCATTCCAACTCGAGTTCATCTGTACTCAAAAACTTCACTGTGATGGTTCCAGCTGCCTGAGAATGAAACCTGGGACCAGATTTTTCTAGTACCATTAGTAGAAGTACAAATGGGTCATGCACAGTCAAAATTCCATTCAAAGTCTGGTTCACCAAAAATACTAGGTTTCTCTTGTCCTCTAACAGGAAGTAGTAAATATGTAACACATAACTAAAATGGTGAGCCTGTTTCACAGCCTACAACATCCTCTTAATGAAAAACTCAAATGAGATATGACAAAACAAACTTAAAAGACATAACCCAATGACTACAATATCCACACCACCTTATTTCTTACCTTGTCTATTCTGTCTGGGCGATTAGTAGCTGCCAAAACTGTTACATCTTTTAGCTGTTCAATCCCATCCATCTCCGTTAACAGCTGAGCCAAAACACGGTCTGCAACATTCCCAGCACCTGAAGAACTGATATTTTGAAAACAGTTTAAAAAATATTCTTTCCTATCCTAAATATTATTTACTATTTTAAAAGTTCTTTTTTTGCAAATGTGTGTTTGACAACTTATTAGTAACTGAATTATCATATCAAAAACTATATTCAAATAATTTCCTTTCCTATTATCATCAAACATGCTGGCTTTTCTAACACTAAAATGGTAAATGACACTAGGATTAGGAAGTGAGACATAAGATTACTTCAACCAGTTCCTCAAACACACAAAGAATTAAAGACAGTCACAACTTACATCTGCCATATTGACAGGGACAAGCAGTGAAAGAAAAATACCTCATGATACAGACTCACTGCTCAGAGTAAGGTTGAATTACTTGAAAAATGCTGTATATCTCCAAACAAATGGGCTATCTCTAATCTCTCTAGATGCATGGAAATTACCAAGTATTTTAAAAACACAGCAGCAGGTAGTCATCACAGCCCTCATTTCTGAACAAACTGGGTCATGAAGTCATTCACAGAGCTAGATCCACACAGACACAAAATCCTTAAATCAAGTAAGAAAACTGAGAGAACACTTTATCAAGATCATAATATAACAATTCTCATTCATCGTCATGTTGATTTCTTTAGATCTACTCAGAACTACGAATTATCTAATCTATGGAATGAAACAGCACTGTGTGTATATTAACATGCAGCTATCCAGTGAAATGTACTTGGGAGGGACAGGAAAGGACACAGGGGTTTTCTGTTCTAAGATGAATGTTATCTTTACATTGGCATCTGTGACAGGACACCTAGCGTAACCACCATGTACAGTGGTGACGGGACTCAGATGTCACCATCCATAGAATGTAACCTCTGATCCACAGCTTACAAGGGGACACGAGATACTATTTGCAAGTGTTGATGCTAAGTGCGAAATTGATTTCAAGTGGTCCTTTGCAGTATTTAAACGCTTCAAGATCAGAGAGTAAGTGGAAAGCCTAAGTTCTAATCCTTTCAGGTCAGCTGACCATTAGGTATATAGGTTTGCTACATAACTCTGCCTAGAAATACACTTTGAACATTTTAAATAGTCTATATCCTTCACAACAATTCTCCACACTACAATATTTCTAAGAGTCTTTAGCAATCAAATAGCAACATTAGCAAAGGTTCTATCTAAGAGTTCATAATTACTAGATAAATAGTCAAAGCAGAAAAAACAACTATTAAAGTATAAGTCAATAAAATTAAAAATAAAAAAAATCCACGAGATCCAAATTTACTTAAAAATATCAATAACACCCATACACATAAATTAATAACAAAACAAAACCAAACCTATTTAGTATTCTGTTACAGCACACCAACTGATTAATTTATCTTAAAAATTAAATACCAACATGGAAGGGCTCCAACAGAGTATGCAGTACATAGGAAGTACCAGTAGGTAGTAGTTACAAGCACCATCATTATAATTATCATTCTCACAATTTTATAAAGATACATGTCATCTTTTAAAGTTACCTTAAAGAACTGAAATGCAGTGTGGCGCACAAGTATTTACTTTATGCTAGAGTGTTTGTCTTACATGCCCAAGGCCTTGGGTTGATCTTCAAAACACACACAATCATACACACACATACACACACACACACACACACACACACACACACACACACACACACACACCTCAGAGAAGAGGCAAAGGAGGATGAGAGTGGAGAAGGAAAGGAAGTAGGGGGCAGTAGCAGTTGGGTGAACATAATGTAAGATTTTCAGAACCTTGGAAATAACACACTTTGGGGTAAATACATTCAAATCAATATTGCTAGTTCCCACTGTGGTGCATGCCTTTAATTTCAGCACTCTGGAGGCAGAGGCAGGCAGATGTCTGTGAGTTCCAGACCAGCCTGGTCTACAGAGCGAATTCCAGGACATCCAAGGATACACGAGAAACCCTGTCTCAAAAAACAAAACAAAACAACAACAACAAAAATTGCCAGTTCCCTACAGATCCTTCATTACAAAATAGTATATGGAAACCATCAATCCAGTACTATGAGCATCTCCTATGACATGCTTTGTAACAGACAGGCATGATGGAAATGATCAGCCTGTATTCAATTTACTACTAAAAGGCCTTTGCTCCTAGGTGTTTCAGCAGACTGCTGTCATATACTTGTAGAGTTCCTTACATTTAATTTCAACAGTTGACTGCATGCTCAAATGCCTTGTGAGTCCTCAAGGAATGATTTATTTTGAACACCCCCACCCCCGACAAAAAATTCATAAACAGAAATGCTGGTAATAAAATTTCATAACACAGTATGTTTAAATACAACAGAAAATCTATATACCAATGACAGGAAAACCTATGAGCAGAAGCTGGACTCAGGAGCTCCTAAGTACCACACTGAATCAAACCCTCTAGCCCCTCATTCTTATTACTCAATATTTTGATTATTCAACTGTGTGACTATGTGCACTGTGCTTGGTACCTACAAGAGGATAAAATACTATGATTCTCTTGAGGATTTGACAATTATAATCTAGGAAGTTAGTTTAAACAAACTATGCAAATGTCCTTTCAGATTCAAAATTTTGTGGCTCTGGGCTGTTATATAGTACTTATGGGAAATTACTCAGTATTTTTAATTAAAGCACACATATATATAGAAACACATTATTGGTATCTCTTGTCACTTCTACATAGGAAGGGTTAAACATCTAATCACTATTTCTTATAGGAAAGAATGGTAGTTTAACATTAAGAGGGGAATTCTTCCCTTCTGATTACCCCTATCATTTTTGCCTTTTATACACACATAACCACTGAGACCTAGTTTGAGAGCAATTTGGTGAAAACATTTCATAGGCCAAAAAAACAATTTGACTGACTTTCAAAACATCAGTAGGAAACAAAAACCATAAAACTGAGATCCTAGGAATTCAAAGCCAACATTAAGAAAAAGCTTAAATACAAATATTCACTAAAATAATAAAATGTCATAAAACTTGACTATCTGCTAGAGAAAGGCAACAGAGCTTTCAAAAACATTTAGCAACAGAAAATACTAGTTAGACATTTATAATATAGTAATTTCCTTTCATAAGTCAAGACCCCTGTCCAAATTATTCTCAAAAGACACACAATGCCATGAGACATTTAATATAATCAAAGGATTATACTAAAACACAAAACAAAAACTGGCAAACTATACACAGATGATGTGGCTAGCCAGCACTTTTCCACTAGTATGTGTCTGTTGTGGATGTCTTTGCACTACAGCAACTTAAGAATTTACTAACTGGTTCTGTTACAGAAAACATCTGCTGGACAAGAGGTTTAATTCAGGGGAAGAGCACATGAACAGCAAGGTCCAAGTCTTGGAGCACATGAACAGCAAGGTCCAAGTCTTGGGTTTAGTCCCCAGCCCCAAAAGCAAAAGTATAGAAATGATACACTGAAATCTATCTTCAAAGAACACTCATGCCATGATAATAATTATGCTGTATTTTGAAAAAACTGATTATGTCACAATAGTAATACATCTGAAATGCTCAGGACTTAAAACTCTTTGAGTATCTTGTCATCAATGTCTAAGAAAACATCCCAAAACTTAAAAATTCTAAAATTTAAAGCACTTTTGGTCCAATCATTTAAGATAATCTACATTCTATTTTATTTTAAGTTTATTCTAGAGAATCCTAAAATCTATATAATAACCTTTTTTCTCTCTTTCAAGCCTTTTATATTTGACACTGTCTAAAGAGACCATTTTGCTTCATCAACACAAAGCTAGAAACATGAAAATAAGATTTTTGTGTGGATCATTTAGTAACAACTTTTATAATTTGCTTCTACTATACTAAATAATTATATTTAATTAAACTTTGTTTTCACTTTTAACTATATGTTTATATCAATACTATTACTTCTAATATATAGTAAGTACTAAGGGACCTTTGTACATAAACTAAAAATTAACTCAAATCCTTCAATTTTATTAGTATTTTTTCCAATTGTATAGGAAATGATTATACAAAGTAATTATGTGGGGGTATTGTGTTCCCCAAAATATTGTGTATGCTAATAAACTTATCTGGGGTCAGAGAACAGGACAGCCACAATATTAAACATAGAGGTTAGGCAGTGGTAGCATACGCCTTTAATCCTAGCATTCCAGAGGCAGAAATTCATGTGTTCAAGGATACACCCAAGCATGGTGACCCACGCCTTTAATCCCAGAAAGCACACCTTTAATCCCAGGGAGTGGTGGTGGAAAGCAGAAAGATATATAAGGCGTGAGGACCAGAAACTAGAGGCATTTGGCCTGAGCAGGCCTTTGGCCTGGAGAAGCCTTTGGCCTGGAGAAACATGTGGCTGGTTAAGCTTGCAGGCTTCTAGCAGCAGTTCAGCTGAGACCCATTCTGGATGAGGGCTCGGGGCATCCAGTCTGAGGAAACAAGACCAGCTGAGGATCCAGCGAGGTGAGATAGCTGTGGCATGTTCTGTCTCTCTGACCTTCCAGTGTTCACCCCAATACCTGGCCTCAGGTTTGATTTTATTAATAAGACCTTCTAAGATTCATGCTACATAATTAGATGAAATAAATGGGTAAAGGAGAAATTAACTGCACAGATTCAAAAATAGTTTCTTCTAGAAAAATATAGTAATAGATAAAATTTACATAAAAATTATACTAACTGTTATTATTTAACATTCTAATATTTAACATTTCTTACCTGCCTCTTTCAACTGCCAAAGCATCAAGTTCATCAAAAAAGATAATCGAAGGTGCCACTGCTCTTGCTTTACGGAATATCTAATGGAAAGAATACCACAGTAGGTAAGATTAACAAATGCTAGAAAATTCCAAAGTTGGCTTCCTTCTGAAAACCATGTAAAATCAAATCTATCATGTACAAAACTACCAGCCTGATCACTTCATTTATACCCTATAGCAGGTGCCCAAAACACTGAGTGCTTTAAAAGTAACTTCTTTAGTGGTGAATAGACTACTCATTAATACAGTACAGGGAAGACCAGTTAAGTAATCAGAGAAATTCAGCTAAATACCAGCTCCACCAAGTGCTGTGTGAGCTTCAGCAGGCAAATTTTCTTCTTCAGATCTCAATTTCCACATCTAGAAAAGGATGGTGGTAATAATTCATACAGACCTCAGAAGATTAGGAAATGAGTAACAAATAGGGCATAAAACATTTGGCCCAATATCTGGAACTTAATAAATAAATAATACTATCACAAAACACAAATAAAACCCATATAAAATGCTCATATTATTATCAAAGTCATAATCATTTTCTGTTAAGAATGTACAGGAAAATGGTTGACATAAAACCCAGGTAAGAAAAATGTCATATAGGACCACAGACTGACTTGAACAGGAGCCAGATAAACCATGAAAAGTCAGTGTCTTACACAATGAACAGCCAATGGAACAATGTATGAAAATAAGCTTGGAAGAAGGCAACATGGGCAGAAAAACATCTAGGTATGTGTCTCTTATAACTTAGACCATTATTTTTTGTTCATGCATCACATGATCATAAAGATACAGGAGCCAGTTTGATATTAGTAGATATTGCCATTTCTCATGCTGTCATTTCAACTAATACTTTACAAAATTACCATCATATACATTTTAAAGAAGAAAAGACAAAACGTCATTTTAAATAGTTTCTTGTGACAAATATTTGAAACCCTATTTTCCTGATTAGCACTAAAGTCTTCACAAGTAAGAGCCAATATCCCATTGCTATTTGTGTGTTCTATGAACAGATGGGGACACTGTGTGAGGCAGGTTAGTATCGGTTTAGCAAAGTCATGGCATGTGATCAAATGGTGACTCTAGTTGCCCCAACTTTAACAGCTAGAATGAAGAAGCATTACAGTCAGGAGCTGACATTAAAGGTCTCAATTTCAAAGTCAGCTGACAGAAGGAAGATACACTGTCAGTAAGGTAAAAGTTTAAAGTATGATGCTTATTTAAGATAAAAAGGCTATCTAATATAAAAGTTTAAAATTCCATACAAGACTGACTGTCCTCCATAAAGATAGACATTTCCTTTCACAAACATGGGGAGGGATGGTAGTTATTAAAATTAATTTTGGGTAAAAATAAAAGTTAGGATAGTATGGTAGATAGGAACAAACACAAAATATTAAAGAGTACTCAAAGTTGCATTTTAAATCATAAAATAGTATTTGCTTGAAAAAAACTTATGCCACTTCTCAGTACGGAAAACTAAGTAAAAGTACACAAAAGGGTGGAGTGTGTTTATCTTCTTACCTCTCTAACTGCTCTTTCAGATTCACCAACATATTTATTCATTAACTCAGGTCCCTGTAAGGAAAGAAACCAGTGATTTGGTGTCTTCACAGTCACCCATATTTTCTTGTATTAAGAAGGGGAAAAAACCCACAGAGAGTAAGAACAAGATGCATGCAATCTATGACAAACGTTCTTGATGTTTCCAGTGTCAATGCTGCACTCAACATGACAAGGCCATGCAGGCACTCTTAGCCACTACCCTTGCCAGAGGAGTCTCAGAACCAGCCACACTGTTAACCATCCCAGAATCCCATTCTCTAACCACCTTTGTGGTAAAGCTCCATAGTGCCTAGTCACAATCTGCTGCTCCTGTCTGAACTGCCTTTTGGTTATCTGTCTATTTCTTTCCTGTCTCCAGGTATCATATAAGAGGAATCGAATTCTATCAAAATGTACTAATCAGCTTTAACAAGAGAATTATTAGCCTGCCTGTGCAAGCAAAAATTAATCACATTAAAAATAACACAATATAGACAGGCGGTGGTGGCACATGCCTTTAATCCCAGCACTCAGGAAGCAGAGGCAGGCGGATCTTTTTGAGTTCGAGGCTAGCCTGGACTACAGAGTGAGTTCCAGGAAAGGCGCAAAGTTACACAGAGAAACCCTGTCTCGAAACACCCCCCCCAAAAAAAACCCAAAACAAAACAAAAAAAAACAGAAAAACACCACAATATTATAATTATTTATATATTTTGGTCTCTGTAGATAACAGACTTACATTTTTTTTTTTTTTTTTAACTGGAGCTGAGGACTGAACCCAGGGCCTTGCACTTGCTAGGCAAGCGCTCTGCCGCTGAGCTAAATCCCTAACCCTCTACATATTATTCTTACTCTTCATTTTTGAAAAAAAAATCCCTTAAAAAATGTGGAATTCATTGTGAGAAGTCTAGAACAAAACAAACTGCAAATTAGATTTGGTCTGAAGACTACAGTTGTCTGAATCTGCTATAGGATTTATCTATTACAATTAGAAGAGCTCATTTCTGTCTGAAATACTGAAAACCATCACAGTAGCAGTGGTCCGACTACTGGAGAGTAAACCTAGATTTCAATATATCAAGAAGATTCATGAGACACTGAGAAAAAAATCAGTAACATATAAAAAAATGCAATTTCAAATTATCTAGTACTATTGAGGACATTCCTATCCAATTGTCAAAACTTCTAGGTACATACATACCCTAAGGAGACCATTACATACACACAAAGAAACACATAAAAGAGTATTACTAATATATTAGTTATGGCAACAGAAACAAAACCTGGAAAATCTCAAAATGTAGTAATATAAAATGGGTAAATAAATTGGTAAAGTCCTCATCAAGTGGAGACCAGGGTGTCGAGGTCTGAGTGTAAGTCCAGAAGAGAAAGATTCAAAGTAAACCCATCAAGAAGCTGCCCTAAGACCAAAACAGTGCTGTCTCGTACATGTGCAAGCAGTGAGTGTTCAGAATGTCTGATGAAAAATTTAAGGATGGAGTGACATTCCTAATCACCCCACTGATTAGTAAGACCATTTTGCATGGTTTCATCTGGCAAGATTATTTCTATAGTCCCACAAAATGATGAAGAATAAGGACTGTTCTTTCATGATATGGCAAAAAGTGTTTTTCACTCACATGTGCTAATTAGACTTTCCTAAACACGACCACAGAAAGGCATTACGTAAGTGAATCAAACAAGCTTTAAGCCCCAACCAATAAAACAAGCTTTAATGAACACAATGGGTTTTTGTTGGCAGCAGGATATGGTAAGGAATTTTTATGCAGATTTTATTCAGTTTAGGGTAACTAATTAGGCAACTTGTGTCCTGACAAAGATCAGAAAGGAAACTGTTGGAGTCATCCTTTTTATTGGATGTACATGCCAACTCAGTACTACTACTGTTATTCTGGTAACAACTATCCATAAAATTGAAGGATATGACATAAAATACTAATATAATGAAGACATACTACACACCGCTTTTTAATCATCTAGTTTAAGTAAGAGCAGTTAGAGAATATAGAGAAAGGTCTTCACTCTTTTATAGGTAAAGGTTCTAAAGAAGAAACCTTCAAATCAATACTGGAAAGAACATGATGCTTTTGAGATGTCTCCTCTGTTAAGTAAAATGTCCATCTCTTAGCATTGCTAACCGAATTATAAACATGACTTAAATTCACTGTATAAACAGACTTGATGACACACAGGAAATGTGAAAGCATGCCAAATAGCTGAAACATCTGAGGATCCATGTAGAAGTAGATTACCAGAAGCCCAGGGAAGAAACAAAGGGAAGGGTAGAGAAGAAGAAGGGGTGGGGAGGGAGGGCAGAGGAGGGAGATGAGAAGGTGAATAACACAGATCTGAAAAGTTAACCTGATTATTTAGCATTATGAGAAAAACTGGGCCGGAATAATTCAAGTCAGACTTTACTAACAAGTAAAGGCAATAATGGAAGATGGTTAGGCCAAAGAGTGCATGATTTTGTACTGAACTACAAGCTCATGAACCTCACTCAGATGAGTTTAACACAGAATGTTAAACTGTCATATTGCACTGCTCTGGAATTCAATATATCACAGCAGTTTCATCACCAAGGAAGGTAACTTTGAAGTTGAAATTCAAGCTGTTAAAATTCACTATATTCTAGTACAGTTTCAAAAGTTTATATTCAGTTTTAAAGACAGCTCTTACATTTAGAGAAAATAGTTCTCAATCTGCTACCATACTTTTTGATCAATGAGAGTGTGAGTGGTGTATGTGTGTGTGTTTACACTTCTTAAACATGAAATCAGCAACAATGAGCATGAGTTAATTCTGTAAAGTCTTGCTAAATGTCTGATGTGTATTGTCCCTGGTGTGATTTGTATACTGTTTGAATGTGTTCCCAAAGGGTTCTTGTAGAAAGCTTGGTTTCTAATGTGGTAGTGGTGAGAAATGGTGGAACATTTGAGAGATGGAGGCAAATGGGAGATCCTTAGATTAATGAAGCAATTAGTCTCAGAAGGAATGTTAGTTCTTGTGAGATTTTGAGTTGTTACAAGAGAGAGGTTACTCTCTGGCTACCTGCTTTGTAATGAACTCTTGCACCTACCTGTGCTTTTACCAAGATGTTATCTAATAGGCCCTCCAGAATTTTAGCCTCCAAATTTGTGTGGTAAATTAGGCTATCAGCCTGCCTCAGGCATTTTGCCATAGTAATTATAATCTTAAAAAATGGAACATAATCCTGCTTTAACCATGTTTTAAATACATATATATGTACATATGTATCATAATTTTAACTAAAAATATTAGATACAAAGAAGTGAAATAAATGGCTAAAATCACACAGACTAAATGGCAGTATGGGGTTCACATCCCATAAATGTTACAGCTGACAGAGAACTACCCCAAACTGCTTACTGAGGCAGGTTTTACTGAAGCAAACGAAAGGCCGCAGCAGCTGAGTTACAGGCTCAAGGTCCTAGCAAGAGCTAAAAGTGACAGGGTGCGGGGCTGCGCTTTCCACACCAGTGCTGTTTCTGTAACTGTGCTGTCTTTGTTTTCTTCACATCCAGAAAGGAGAAAGGTAATGGCCCTTTCATTGCATAAAGTACCAGAACTGCAAATTAAAAGGTACTGAACAGATCAAGTTGCAAGGTGACTTCTAAATCTTCCTAAATAAATAACTACATGGCTTAATTTGAAAATACTGTGCTATATATAAATAAGACACCCATCTGTACCTCACTATCCAGTTAGGATGAAAACAGTACAGTCTGTCTCACATTTACTAGGTTTTATGATATTTTAAAAATAGACCAAGACCACAGGAGGTTTTTGTTTAACAATTTTACTTATCAAATAAGCTCATCAACTTGGTCCTGACACATTTTACCCACTAGACAGCATGTGTTACCCAGATAAGTGTGATCAAGAAAAACTACACAATTATTAACTTATTTGGACATATGTTGTTTCTAGCACCCATGGCCAAGATTTCCACTGCTCAAATTTGCAAAACAACAACAAAATAATGAAAAATATGTAAAAGTATTTGCCTGCTTTATTAATCTGGGGAACTGAACTTGACTTAACCCTGTTTCATTACTTTACAGTCACAAATTCAAGTTTGAGCTTGTCACCCCTTGCTCTTGCAGTTCTGCTCTGTAATCATTTCTTGGATTTCTCCAGTTTTCCCAGGAGCTGCTTAAATGTGTCCGACACCTGCCTGGTATTTCTGGGCTATTAAAATTCAAATCAAATGTTTAAGTTCTAAACTGTCTGGAGCAGACAAGTTAACCAAGTGTTGATTATGGTGAATATGAGGGATATGCCCACAAACTGCCAAACATCCAAGTGATAGGTTTACACATAGGCACATGAGGAAAGGATCTTGAAAATCACAAGTACAGCATCCACACACAGAGAAGGCCATTCTGGAGAAACATCTCAAAGAGCAGAAAAACAGATATCAAGTATGAGTCAGATATGCTGCAGCCAAGTAGAAGCTCTAAAAAGTAAGAGAGATTGGCAGCAAAGGGAAGGAATTTAAATCACTCTTCTCAAAAATCTATACTTCCCAACCATTCACTTGGGGGAGGGAGACGGGGAAAGACATATCTCTTCAGAATTTTGACTGTACCACGATAGCTCTAATTAAACTGGGTATTTGTACCAACTTATTTCTTCTCTACCTATAGTTTACTGTCATCTACCTCAGATAAAGACATAAAAATCAAGTGCTCCTTACAGAACAGACATCATACATGACGGAATGGAAAGCAGTCAGAAGAAGAGAGTAACCATTGAAACTCCAATATCCTACCTTTATAGCTAGAAAGTTCAACCCGCTTTCATTGGCCAAAGCCTTTGCTATCATTGTTTTGGAGCATCCAGGAGGACCATACAAGAGAACTCCTTTAGGTGGCTGAATACCCATTCTGATGAAAGACTTAGGATGTTTCAAGGGCCATTCCACAGCCTGTTTCAATTTCAATTTGATATTTTCCAGTCCTCCAATATCTGACCAGGATACCTACAAAACAAAATGTTTTTTTTTTTTTTTTTTATCATTAATTGTAATTTGTCTTTAAAGGACAAATGAAGCCTCTTTAAATGTGTTATATTCACTGCATTAGGTTAGTATGTGCTTAGTAAGTACAGCATGACCTTTATGGTGCTCATCTCAGGTAAGTTAACACAGGACTCCTGCTCAAAAATAAAAGTAACACCTCATCAGAATATCTGATTCATTTATTGGGAATTCTACACGAGTACTGTAGTTATATCATTTCTCCCCTCTCTCTCCACTCTCTTAACTTCTCCCCCCATGCCCATTATTTCTCAAATTCACTGCCTCTTATTCTTTACTTATAAATACAACTTGTTGAGTTTATATGGTGTGAGTAATATACATATGTGTTTAGGGCTGACCATCTCAGAGCCTACTGATTCTCCTCTTAGCAGCCATTAATTGCCTGTAGTTCTTCATCTAGGATGGATCCTTGTGAGATTTCTCCCTTCATATGAGCATGTCAATTGGTACTGTTACTGCACAAAGTACCAGCAAGTTTGCATAAATTCCACTGTAGACCCAGAGCCATATATGATAGAAACCTGGTAGGCCGTGTTGGCATGTAATGTCCTATAAGCAATCCATAACAAATTCATTTTATTCATGAGGCTGGACTTGTATGAGTAATCCTCTGGGCTGTCAGCATACTCCTAGTTCAAAAGCAAGCACTTCTTTTATGTCTCCCTATGTGGTGGTTTGAATACCAATGGCCCCCATAGGCTCATATATTGAAAATTCAGTCACCAGGAAATGGCACTATTTGAGAAGGATTAGGAGGTGTGGCTTTGTTGGAGTAAGTGTGGCCTTGATGGAGGAAGTATTTCACTGGGGGTGGGTTTTGAGGTTTCAAATGCCCATGCCAAGTCCATTCTCTCTGGGCCTTCTGCCTAGAGATCAGCTCTCAGATATGTTCCAGTGCCTACCTGAGTGCAGCCATACTCCCCACCATGGCAAAGACTAACCTTCTCAACTGTAAGTAAGTCCACAATTAAATGTTTTCTTTGATAAGAGTTGCCTTGGTCTTGGCATCTCTTTACAGAAACAGAACAGTGACTAAGACACCCTGAAAAACTCATTAAACAATATGCAATGGACTTATTTTTGCCTCCCCAACCCCCATTTGCTGATTTCTGATTTTATCAATTACTAAAACTAAAATTGCCTTGATATTGATGCACATGAGCCTAGAACCTTGAACCACTGACCAATGATGCAGAATCATACTTACTGTTTACCAGAAAAGCCAACAATAATTGTATAAAACAGTATGCATTTGGCAGAAATACAATAGGGCTATTACACCCTGCTGAGCAGTTCCTTCCTGTACATCCTCATTTGTTTGATTTGCTCTTTTTAATTTTATTCTAAAAACATTCAAACATATACAAAAGATGATCAAGTACACACAAGAGCTATACTCTGAATGATTCACCTGCTTTAGTATTTCCCACATCTGATTTATTGAACACCATCTTTCTCTATACACATAACAGTACACAAACTGGCATAATCAGTTTTTGAATTTTCTGCTGATTTTTTTTTTTTAACATTAAGCTGGAGAGATGTCACTTTTTTTCTAGATACATTAACAACATATCTCTCATAAAAATATTCTGGGAAGAATTTTAAATGGTAATAAGGAATGAACTAGGGATCAGAAATTATAGAGGATTCAGGAGAATGGACAGTTAATTTGGTAGCAAGGCACCGAAAGGTGGTCTCACCAGAGTGCTTTTCAGTGGAATGCTTTACGAGTGGAATACATATGTATGTGCATGCCTCTCCTCACATGGACACACTTGATAGAGAGGTTATCCTATGGAGTGTGAAGAGTTTACTAGCAGTGCAGCAGAACAAGAGCTTATGCCAATTTAAGAAGTAGATAAACAGATAAAAGATTTTAAAGGTTAATACAGAACAGCCTGCTTTGTAATGGATATGCTTAAAAAATTCAGTTCTATACTCATAAATGGATAGGGAGAGTATGTTTACTCCTGTCTATAAACCTAATTGACTCACAACCTGATAGTCTCCAGTAAAATTTAGTATTCAATATATCCTCAGGATGTATGGTTTCTAGTAAGTCTTTAACAATTTGTTACTCCAACCTATAGTTTCCTAGCAATCCTTAGTAACTCCCCCTTTTATGGCCAAATACAAATTGCGGCATGTCTTGGAACTAGGAGGAATATGCAGATGAGTCTGGACTGGTTTTGGATATATGCTGTGCAGAAAGGCAAACTGTATCCTTTAAGTTAACTTTTAAAGAAAATTTCAATTATCACCTGATGCCAATGCATAATTGGGCATACATATGATTAAGCCAGATTATCATGGGAAATGATACAGTGAATAGAGGTTTATTCTATAACCCAAACCTATCAGTGAAGACAAAAAATTACCCTTACCCTACCCCTAATTATTATTACACCTATGATACCTTTATATTCTTCCTAATTGTATTATGACTAAAACTTACAAGTGAGATAACTTCAATTTTAAAGAATTATCTTTTACATGTCCAAAGGGTCACAAGGGCACAATATCTTTAGAAATCTACACTCTGCAAAGCAAAAGCTGAATGTACCCTTAAAGATACAGTCTTAGTCTAAATAAATATCTGTTTTAACTCTAGTACTAACCAGCTTAAAATCTTTTTGTAATTGTGAACTATGAGTAAGTATATAGTTGAAAACTACCTGTATAAGACTTTTATATAAAGAAATCAGAATGTTAAAAATAACAGTAATATCCACTTTCTTGTCTGACTACAAGGACAGTTGACGGAAGATAAGCTTTAAGAAATTATGAAACAATCTAAGAATTATCTGTATATTTGTCTTAAAAGTAGTCATTGCCAGCGCTGGGGTGTAGTACACATTCACAATTTTGCCTTTTGTTTCTTTTTTAGTTTCATGCCTTTTAAACACAATATTCTTTAAAATTTAGAATGGTAAAAGATGAGCTTAAATCTCAGATACACTACTCAATGTGACTTTGGATCGTTTACTCCATCTCTTTAAATTTCTTCCTAATTTAGAAGATAAAAATAACACCTCAGATTCATTATGAGATTTAAGGGCAGTATATATTAAATTAATTACATATGGTGGAATATTTACTAAGTGATCCTATATTTAGATGTCCGAGAGACAATCACCATTACGTTTTGAAAGAGAATGGCAAAAGATTAAGAAGTCATTGCATTTGTAATTTCATGAGTAATATTTAACTGTTATAATTATTCTCCATCTTTGAGGCTTTTTTGTGTGTTCTTTGTTTGTTATTATCATTCATCGTTAAACTAAAGGCAAACCAGTTTTGTCTTTTGATTTTAGCACTTGAAAACCAAAACATTGATTATCCTTTCTATGTGCTAAGAAAATAATTTAAAAATAAAAACAATCTTAACATAAGATTTCACAGTTTACTCTTGCAGGGGCAAAAGTCCTAAGGCACAGAAGGAAGTTGTGGGAAAAGTTGTTTGTGCTACAAGGATTAACGCCACCATGAAATCATAAAGTACTGGAGCTGGCTGGCTGATTACCACCTTAACTTCAGACAGTATTAGCTTTCAATATTTCATCTTTCAATAAATACTATGTTAAACTTTCTAGGATTGTCTTAGTAAGTTAGTCTACCTTACCCAGGAGAAAGCTCTTATAAATCTAACCAGATGCTCTATGGCTGGGCCCTTTCTTCTTTTGTTCCTATCAATGTTGACCAATGTTCCTGGTCAATGTGGCTTTAAAATGTCTTTTGAATGCTAATACAATTAGAAATAAAGAAAGAGCTGTCGTAAAACAAGCAGTAAGTGAGAGAAAATTTCACAAGGAAAATGCAACATTTTTCTTCTTAGATGAGCACTCCAACAGAGAGCATTTTAGTTACATATCCACACAAACCCAAGAACTCAATGATCAAATTAAAAACATAAAGTAAATACATAAAAAAAAATTTAAAGGACAAGTTCCAAAAGGGAAATGAAAACTTACAAAGGGGCTTCAGAACCTTGGGGGTTACTGAGAGGACAGTGTGAGCTCCAGCGTGACTGCTGATCTTTAATCAGGAGCCAAATTTTATGTCAGGCACAAAAATGTTCTTAAAGGTGGTATTTGACAGAAAATATTGTAACAAAAAGTACTTCACATTTTGTTACTTTCCACTAAGAAGTACTAATAGAAATGTAAAAGACAGGCAGTACCTGTTTCAAAGCTCTTAGAGGGCCAATATTAACTTTGAAACATTAAAATACACATGTTTTTTTTTAAAAAAAAAAGGAAACCTAACTTCTAAACCCCGGGGGGGGGGGGGGGGGGGGGGAACGACGACACACAAGTGAATCTCTGGATGCTTCTTTAGTAGAGATAAAGCAAGAGAATGGAGGTGAGAAATTGTGCTCTCAGACATCAATGGAAAAGGTAAAAAAGAAAAGCATCACACACCCACATGCAGAGCTTTCTATGCCATAAAGATGGTCTATGAAGCTTCCCTAAAAAGAGCCTGAGTTTTAGATTCACTGTGATGCCAGGAGCCTTCTGTAGATCTCTCTCCTGTTCTTAAAACACACACACACACACACACACACACACACACACACACACTCTC